>JARJLF010001708.1:0-65264 GCA_029378395.1 Mycena leptocephala | reverse complement strand
TGGCTGAATGCGGTCGCAATATCGAGACTTGGAGCATGTTTTGTCGAGTAAATACTAGAAGATGAATGACAAGGTTGAAGGATTCAAACTTTCCGTTGCGTAGAGTATTAAAGGCCGAATCTGCGGATATGCTCGACATGTGTACGAACAGGTGGAATTTCGGTTTATTGAACCACTGGGTGTTCCAGAGGACGGTTGCTGCGAGAAAGTCAAGACGGCATTGTTTAATCTGTCCTATAAATTAATTAGCACAAGCAAACCAACTAAGAAATGAAGCGCAAAAGATAGCTTGGCATATGTTCAATCACGGCTGAAACATCAGAGGCGCACCTGGAGGATAACCCGAAAGTCGCGACCAACCAGAGATCCCGCGTACTAGACATAAGTATTGCCACGGATAGGTGGTGCATTCAACCCGGCCACGTCCACACTGGAAAGACGATCTTTAAGCTCCTCCTTTCCTTTGGAATTCTGCCGTGAAACTGCGTCTCTCCACCAGTATTTAACAACCCTAGAAGGACGACATGGAGAATTTCCACTGGGGTATCTCGATTTGGATCGAATTCTGTGGATTCAAAGTCAATATTGGAATAGAATCCCGTTCGAGGCAACGAAATACCGGCAATATAAGCACAGCGTTGAATGTATTGCTGGGCATCTCGGCGCGCAGCTGATGCAGTAATTTTTTTACCTCTTTGGCTTTTGAGACACCCGAATCAGACGGGCCCGGGCCGCGTTCCTTCTGCTCGTCTCTCAGTTTTGTGGCCGCGGATTGAAGTTTGTCGAGAAAAAATGTTGAAAATATTTATCTTTGGAGCCGGTGTCAGTAGCCATATCATCGACAGCACTTGGGGCTCCATCGACAGCACGTTTGAGCTGCGCGATGAGATCGACAATGGTTTGCTCCTTGGTTCCGGGCGCCCCCGCCTAAAATCATTCAGCATCATTTTCGCATCAATAAAGTGCGACACTCAGTCATAAATTCTGTCAATCTGTCAATTCCACCTGCATGTCCCGGGGCATGATTGGTTTTGTCTGATTTGGCTTTACAAACTCGGCAGAAATATTTCCCCTTCATGCCGATATGGGATGCAAATTCACTCGACATAGGATTATCACCCTGGAAGGCCAAGAACCACGGAATGATCAGGATCCACTCTTTGTACTCGCAGTCCCAGACTTCGATCCCATCCTTTTGAGCTTCCCTATAAATATTTTAGCCACACAAATACATCAAGAATAACTGAAATCACTTCAACATGGCGTTGACAGCCTCCATCATTTCCAGCGGAGGCGACAGGTTGGAAGTAGCGATAAAATGAATATTATATAACATCTGGGTGAGTGCACGGGGTAAACCCGCGAGGTAAACAGGATGGAGTTATC
Source organism: Mycena leptocephala (assembly GCA_029378395.1). Taxonomy (NCBI): domain Eukaryota; kingdom Fungi; phylum Basidiomycota; class Agaricomycetes; order Agaricales; family Mycenaceae; genus Mycena; species Mycena leptocephala. The sequence continues at coordinate 63,878 of JARJLF010001708.1, read as the reverse complement.
ACTGCGTTCAGACCCCCCCGTAGGCACAGGTCTGCCAGATCCTGATAGGCAGATATGTAGGCAGACCAGTGTGCCGACCCTTGCCCATCCATCTGCCCATCCCTGCCGAGGTTGGTCTAGGTATTCCCACTGGATTAGGCACACATAGACTCACGTGGGCCGATGAGCCTAGCTAAGCCTAGTTAGCCAAATTCAATATCTGACATGGCTTGTACCCGTCCAGCCATTCCAACCAACACCAACCTAGACCCAGGTTGGCCAAGATAGACACACCACTGTCGGCAAAGATCTACCAAGGTGGGCAGGCTTTGCCTCGGTAGGGATGCTAGACCAACGTCGGCCGATGCCTATTAGGGTAGACCAACGTCGGCTTGGGTGGGCAGTCCGTAGGCGGGGATCGGTGAAGGTGGGCACATCTGTGCCAATGGGGGGGTCTGAATGCAGTGTATGCTTGTTCCATTTTTTCGACACGTTGCCAGATGTATCATCGCAGTAGGCCCAAAGTGGGGCTGAATGAACTCGGCGTCCATTGCCCTTGATGCGCCATTCATTAACAGAAGGCTGGTTCCATTCCTCCAAGGGAAGTTGAGAATCACGCGATATTCCAGGGTGTCAATCACCAATGCAGACACGGGTGAAGAATGAAGCTGGATACCAGCAATACTCGATGGCGGGGGAATGCCGTACCGAGCTTGACAGTCAGGCTCCTCAAGATCTCGAACATTGAGGAAATAATTGGCAAGCGGAATTTCGAGGAAAGCGCCCTCACTTCCGTCAATAACAAAAGCCGACTTTGACGGCGTGAGATGCAAAGGATGCGCAATCGACAGAATTTCGCCGTCGCGCGTAAACCATCGCATTGGCATCACAGGACCACTGGAGGCCTGCGAATCCAATCTCGCGAAGCAAACTTCTTCGACATAATAATCTTTCTCGCCATTCCCGCGAGCCATTGGCCTAGAAATATTACCGTCAACTTCTTCCTTCCGTTTGGCAGCCTGCCGTGCTTCCTCGAGTCTTTCTCCGCTGTCTTCAAGATATAGGTGCAGCTTAAGACGAATAAGTGAGTTCGCAAACTCCTTTCGACGATTTTGAGTATTTTTTTTGGATGAAAGAAATTCAGTAAGTCATACATGCTTGAGAATCTTCAACCAGTCATTTACGGCAAAGAGATTACCGAGTTTTCCCTCAAATATTTTGGTCTCCAGCCCGGCAACGTTCAAGATACCTTGACGATGATTTTCAACTTGCTTGATTGTTGGTTGGTCGGATACACCATTTTTCTTCGCGTACCATCGCGTAGCATTAAGTTCCTTCTCAGAGAAACACGCACGGGGAAATCGGACATGAGATCAAGAAGACATTCCTGGTGAGCAAAGCGCATCAGAAAAAGCTTGAAAAATAGATTTAGAGACAGGAATACTGGTTTACTACGCCAACACCACCAGTCGTCATCTCCAGAAGCTTCCAGTGAGGTAAGTGGGGCATGAACTGCGCAAGAAATCGTGAGGATATGTGCAGAATAAACATATTAAACTTGCATCTTTGTTCATTAGCAAATTGACTGTCATACTCATTAAAAAAGTCCATCCTATTCTGGCAGTTCCCATGGGATAGTTCCACCACTAGGTGGATCTCGGGAGGTATCAAGATAATCATCATACCCCTCCGAGTCGCTGGAAGACTCGTTGGAAGACTCTGGGGATGGCCGATGCGAGCAAGTTCGCCTGAAAAATCATCATATATTTGGTTGAGGTTGTCCGAAGGGGGGACTGGGCCGTGCAAAGAGGGTCTACCGCCAAAGAGATCAGGGAATTCATCCACGGGATCACGAATTGGAGGGGAGCGTGAGCCGGACGGAGAACGACCACGACCAGATTCGCATTCTGTTTCCGATGTGGCGCGTAATGGGCTGGATATCGGGGCTGGTTCTCGGTCAAGATGCCGAACACGATTAACATGGCCCCGAGTATCTTCATGCCTCACCGCCTGAAAAAATATCGTGTAATCGCTATTGGGGTAAATTATACACTTCCACTTGTTTGACCGGCCTTTCATAAATACTTGCATATCTTGTTAATACAGTGGGATAAGAAAACAAGATCGAAACACACATTGGGGGTTTACCAATGACTGAGACGACATCTTGACAAACAAACAGGGTCGAGGAGGGGAGAATAAAAGCAACAGAGTGAAGACAATCCGAATAATGGCACGCATCTGGGCGCGGTGTCCACAGCCTAGGCGTACGATGTCGTACAAGTGACGGGGAAGGCGTCGGGAGGTGTGGCGGCAACGCCGACGCAACAATGATGCGGATAGCCGAGTCACGCGAAAGATTCATTATCATTCAAAAGGCCAAAAGCCGACGCTGGTGGTTAAATCACATACTTCTAGTCGGCCACCCATAGGATTCCGATAATCCGGATATCCAGTGAATCGTGCTAGTGGTTTCTTAAAATTACAGGCAAAAAACCGTTGGATTCCAACGGTTATCAAATCCTATCAAATTCCGATGACACCCGGGCTAGCCGTGTACCATATACCATGTACGATTCCTCGTGCTATTATAATCCTCACTGAGTCGTACTCTTCTGCAACGTCCCACTGCCAGCCCAGTCAGAGATTCAACCCAACTATGAACGGAGCTCACGACGAGCTGTCTTCTTGATCTCGGTGCAAAAATAATGGATGGAAACCCACGTCGATGTTTTTGGATCCTGACACGGAGGCGGGGAACACAGAAAAAAGAGGTCGGAGCTGCGACATTCGGATACGGGGAGTCGAACCCCGGACTGCCGCCAACAATGCTATTCCAACCCACCTAGGCAGGGAGGTCATGTACCGTACACCATGCCCAAGTTATTACTCAATCACGTCCGTTAGGTTATTGTGGCAAATTTCGACACCACATGCCACTTTGAGTCTGAAAAATATGCAGGACGGGTATCATGCCCGAGATGCCCGAAACAATCCAACATCGACACTCACTTGTCATGCACGTCCTGTTTGTGTTGATTCGCACCGTGCGGGGCAGGAAAAAAAAATCCAGGTGATAGGAAAACGTCGCACGTGAACTCACTGCGACGATCAAAAAATATTACCGGAGGAAAAAGAGCCTTGGACTATTATGTTCGATTTACGGCCCAAATATTGCCTGAGATAAGATATCGGTGATAGCCTGGATATTACCTGTTACATCTCCTCTGGTAATAGTCCGGCTGTTTGCCGAGGTAAAATTCTGACTTTTACTTTCCTTTGTTCTTTCCTTTGTCATGTCAAAGTCCGACTTTTGCCTTCGGGAAACAGCCAGCCTATTACCTGAAGAGATCTGACAGGTAATATCCAGGCTGTCACTGCTATTATATCTCTGGTAATAGTTGGGCCGTAAATTGAACATGATAGTTCTAGGCCCTTTTTCCTCCGGTCATATTTTTTGATCGCCGCAGTGACTTAGCGAGCATTCGGACACAGGGAGTCGAACCCCGAGCTGCCTCTAACACAGTTACTGTGGGCTGTAGAAATGGAGGCGGTGTCCTGTGCACCATATCCGATGTATTTTCACTGATTTGAAGTCTCAATTATCTGCAAAGTCCCAGTCACTTCGAACAAAATATGGATGGAATGAAAAGGCCCGAGCGGCCGGAAACAATCCAACCATAACATCGGCACTAGTACTTTCCTTTGTTCTGGATCATGCTGGCCAATAAAATAATCGATCCCTAGCTGAAAAGTTGGGAGACGGGGAGTCGAACCCCGGGCTGCTGCCAACAATGTTTTGTACCAATCCTTATGTGGGGAGGCCGTGTACCATACACCATGTCCGATTCCTTCCATTGTCGCAACCCTCACTAGGTCAGCAATTTCAGGCACCCGAAACAATCCAATATTCACTTGGACAATACGGGGTGATGGAGCTGGTAATAGCTAGCAGGTCTGAAATAATGCAACACCATCACTCACTCACTTATTATGCACATCCTGCATCCTCTTTCTTCGGGATAGCGCCGTGCCGGGGGGAAAACTCGTAATTGGACTACAACTAAGAAAAAGACATGATCAATTTCGTATTTGGATACGGGGAGTCGAACCACAGGCTACCAGCAAAAAGCGGCTGCTCCCACCCACATTGGAAGGCTGTGTACTGTACACCATGCCCGAGCTATTCCATCCACAGCGAACCTCACTAGGTTAGCAATTTTTTATGTAAAAACATCACGACAGATCACCGCAGGGCTAAAATATATGTCGAGACACGCCATACTCGGACACGGGGAGTCGAACCCTGAGCTGCCTCCAACATTTCTTCAGCACCGCTGAAGCATTGCACTACAGTGTAGGCGTGGAATCCAATATCAAACGAGCAAGACTCCGTCTGCTCAATCTAATACCAAAATCCAACAAACCCACTAAACTTAGAATGCTCAGTGTGTGTAGTTCGGGGCGGTAGGTCAGGCGTATCAACTGTCAGTCAAAAGACTGTGTCAAGCAAGCCACAATGCAAAATGCAAAGCTTTGGTCAGAAGCTGAGTTTTTAAGACCTCAATCTCTAAGGACTGAATGCGAGGCTTTGGTCAGAAGCTCAAGTTTTAAGACCTTCAGATTCAAGTGTAGCCAAAGAGGTCTACAAAGTGAAGAGCTGTGGGTGGAAGGCAACCCCCAAGTTATATGGCAAGAGTGGTGTTAGTCGCACAGAGGCTGCAAAGAGCTTGCCGAACTAAATAGCTGTTAAGCTTGGGGCTCTAAAAAGAGCTGGTTGCCAACCATGGGGTGCAATTGACCGAGTAATCTACTAAATTTGGTGGTGCTTTTATACTGTACTGACTACTGCAGGTTACAAACACAATTATAATTTAGCAGAGAGAGAATTGGACATTGGTAAGTGCCCAGAAAAAATAGAATAGAACATCCCTACTGCCCAGCCTAGGGAAACAGACCATCTCACCTGTCCAGATCTCGGGATTCAACCATCTGAACAGCTTTAAAGCACCATTTCTAAGCCAGTTCTCCTTGCCACGGCCATTATTAATGTGTGTGTACCCAACAACAGCCCAATCAGCCTTACAAACTCTGCTACAGGTTGTACTGCCTCTTTCCTACCTGAAGACCAAGTGCGCATTGCACCATTGGCCCTCGTAATCATCTTTCAACAGGTTTGTTGTCCCTGGTTTGGTTTCTTTCCTGGACGTGTTGGATCATATGACCACTTTAGGGCCGGGTTTTACAGCTCTGATAGTACAGTTCACAGCACAACTGTAGTTCAATAGACTGCAATGGCATTTCAACTTGGTTTCCTTCCATAACTCCCTTGATTTACCTGGCATCCATATTGACACCGAACTTGCTACACTGAACTTGCTACACAGGTTCTCTGTAGCTTGTCGAGTGAGTCCTATAGCTAGCTGATTGAGCTCCAGAATAATACTAGTCACTCTGTTAGGAGTACTGATAGAATCCTTTCATTCAATATTGTTTAGGCTAGTTTTCAATGCTTCATAGGTTTAATGCTCGGCCTCGAGACAAGACCAGCACCCTCTGTGTCTTACTTCAGTTAGATTTCTCTAGTGTAACTTGTCTAAATCAAACAATTTAAACCACACCTTATCACCGCACCTATGGGGGAGTTCGTGCGTGTACGCTACACCATGTCCGATTCCTCTCACTCATTTGAAGCTTGCTAGAGCCCCACTTTTCTGCACCGTCCCACTGTCAGCTCAGAGAGATTCAACCCAACGACCAAAGCTCCAGTATGAACAACGCTCACAACGAGCTGGATTATTGAACTGTCAAAAAAAAAGTATGGATTGAAATCCACAATAGATTTTTTGGACCCTGGCATGAAGGTGCTGAACCAGAAAAACAGGGTGTGATCCTATAATGATATTCGTACACTGGGAGTCGAACCCTGAGCTGCTTCCAATATTTCTGCTGCAAAGCACCTATGGGGGGACATCGTTTATGATACACCATGTCCAACTTTCAGTCATTTGAAGCTTGCTAGGTAGCACTGTTCTATACCATCCTACTCAGATCCAGCATAAACAAGTCAACTCGACTGCACAATATTTGAAGTTCAACTCGACTTTCTGTTGTCCATCTGAATCTGAGTGGCACAACGCAGCTCAGGTTTCCCGAGACGCTCGGAAGCTATATGCCTCACGGTACCGTGGGTTGGACATGGGATTTGAACGCACTCGTCACTGGGAGGACGAACAAAAGGGATGAAGATTCGGACACGGGGTGTCGAGCCCCGAGCCGCTTCCGACGGCAAATATTTTTTCCACTGACAGCTGGAGGACCTCCACCTGCTGAATGTGGGGAGGCGGTTTACCATACACCAGGACCAATTCCCGTCTCCCCAACTGGGGTTCATTAGGTTAGCTATTTTCTACACCTTCCTGCTCAGAACAGAACACAAGTTGGCCCAAACAACTATGCTTGCCAAGTGAAATGGCATTGACAAGGAGAACCTGCGCTGACCCGCCAATGGGGGCCACGGGATCACAGAGATGAATGAGAAAAAATAGAGATTGATGCTGAAAGAGGAACACGTCGTCCTCAATCACAACTTGATGTCCGCAGATCGTGGGCTCCCGATGAAGCCCCGGATGGTTGTCCAGAATGAAATCTCGAAGAGCTAGGGTGCCGAGGCAATAGACCCCGAGTCCAATTGGATCCATCGCTTCCTTGAGTGGCATCATGACAAGCTCCAGATGCACTGGAGCAAGCCATTGGACTCGCAGTGGACCCCGGGCGACAACGAGTCGGACTGAGAGGATGAGTTGAGGAGTAGAGGTGAGGGAAGCATGGACCAGTCAGATCAGTCACAGTGGCTTAGGTAGCGGGGTTTGGCCAATTCGGGGTCATCATCGCAGAACACAATATAGACACCTTAAAAGTACTGAGAATATTCTATTCTTAATGTTTAGAGACTGCACTATTGAAATCAATTCGTCAAGGGGTGTGATGCCTGACCCAAAATTCGAATTGGTCAATTTGTCAAGGAAGCTCGAGCTGCGGGGTATCCGCCAGAATTTTGTCAACCCGTAAAAATATTCCAGGAGTTGTGGAGAATGCACAGTGACTCAATAGAAAATGACCTGAGTAATTTATTTCAGAATGTTTTTGAGTGATGCCGAAAAATACATTTGCCGATGAACTTGCTCTGAACCACGATATTTGTGTGATTTGAGCCAAAAACCTTCGAAATGGGCAAGAAACAAGCACCCTTGTGACACGTGACTGACGAATCAATTTTAATAGTACAGTAGTAGTTCATAATCCAATCAACTTATATGACTACAAAATCTCAAAATTTGGGATATACTGTAATCAAGGCCAAGCTACAAGAAATCAAGCAATGATAGATTCCAGGTTCTACTTGTCCTGGCATTTTTCCCAGTTAGTGCCATGGACAAAGTGACTGAGATCCAGTGTTGTCACTCCATGAGAAGAAATGACAATTGAGTTCCAGGGGAGACAAAAATTGTTGCGGAGCCAAGGAGGAACCCACATGATGTGATGGTGCAGGGAGTCAGTTACCCAGCCATCTGATAAATGAGAATGGGCTCCTGGTTGTATCTCCTTTGATGATTCCTAGGAGATTGGTTCATTAGGAGCGACAGAGGGGGAATTACTCGCACCTTGCTGACAGACAAGGAAGTGTGCCCTGTCAATGGGGCACCAACCTCAGCACCAGTCTTTGAGTCCCAGATGCGCAAAGTATTGTCATAAGAGCCAGACACAATGTGGCTCCCATCAGGGGAGAAGGCAACTGAATAAATCCCGCTGGTGTGCCCTGTCAATGGGGCACCAACCTCAGCGCCAGTCTTTGAGTCCCAGATGCGCACAGTGCTGTCATAAGAGCCAGACACAATGTGGCTCCCATCAGGGGAGAAGGCAACTGAAGAAACCCCACCGGTGTGCCCTGTCAAGGGGGCACCAACCTCAGCACCAGCCTTTGAGTCCCAGATGCGCACAGTGTTGTCATCTGAGCCAGACACAATGTGGCTCCCATCAGGGGAGAAGGCAACTGAAAAAACCCCGCTGGTGTGCCCTGTCAATGGGGTACCAACCTCAGCACCGGTCTTTGAGGCCCAGATGCGCACAGTGTTGTCACGAGAGCCAGACACAATGTGGCTCCCATCAGGGGAGAATGCAACTGAATAAACCCTGTCGGTGTGCCCTGTCAATGGGGCACCAACCTCAGCACCAGTCTTTGAGTCCCAGATGCGCACAGTGTTGTCATCTGAGCCAGACACAATGTGGCTCCCATCAGGGGAGAAGGCAACCGAAGAAACCCCGCTGGTGTGCCCTGTCAATGGGGCACCAACCTCAGCACCGGCCTTTGAGTCCCAGATGCGCACAGTGTTGTCATCTGAGCCAGACACAATGTGGGTTCCATCAGGGGAGAAAGCAACTGAACGAACCCCTCTGGTGTGCCCTGTCAATGGGGCACCAACCTCAGCACCAGTCTTTGAGTCCCAGATGCGCACAGTGTTGTCATCTGAGCCAGACACAATGTGGCTCCCATCAGGGGAGAAGCAACTGAACGAACCCTGCTGGTGTGCCCTGTCAATGGGGCACCAACCTCAGCACCGGTCTTTGAGTCCCAGATGCGCACAGTGTTGTCATCTGAGCCAGACACAATGTGGCTCCCATCAGGGGAGAATGCAACTGAATGAACCCAGCTGGTGTGCCCTGTCAATGGGGCACCAACCTCAGCACCAGTCTTTGAGTCCCAGATGCGCACAGTGTTGTCATCTGAGCCAGACACAATGTGGCTCCCATCAGGGGAGAAGGCAACTGAAGAAACGCCTCTGGTGTGCCCTGTCAATGGGGCACCAACCTCAGCACTGGTCTTGGAGTCCCAGATGCGCACAGTGTTGTCATCTGAGCCAGACACAATGTGGCTCCCATCAGGGGAGAAGGCAACTGCAAAAACCCTGCTGGTGTGCCCATGCATTGACCTCAGGAGGTTTGGCCAACCTCCCTCTGATTGGCTGGCATAGTTTAGAAGGTTGGGGAACTTTGTCCCAAGCACCTGCCACACCTTGGACATCCTAGGTGTAAAAGCTAGCCCAGAAATGTAAATGTGGGGAACACTTTGAGTGATCACAGGTGCAAATCCATCAATGAACCTCTGTCCATCAACCAGTAATAATCCAAGATCTTTGTCATTTGGCTGGAAAATTTATTAAAGATAAGAATTGCCAAGGCACTACTGTGACTCACTTGTGCATACTTTTGAGCAAATTCTAAAGCCTCTCTCCCAATCCCCACCTGGCCCAGCAAACTTAAAATCTCCAGCCAATGCAGAAAAGAATTCTCCATGAAATGTCGCAATTTAGAGCACATCATGTCCTCGTACACCATCTGACACAGGTGAGTTGCCCAATATTGACTTGCATAGCACAATCCAGGAGAGAGATGTTTTCCTATATGTGTAGAAAGGTCTACAACCTCGGAGTTCAGGAGATGTGAATTTTCAAGTCCACAGATATTGAATCGAAGCTGATGTTGGAATATATGAAAGCACCGGAGTGTAATAGATCGAGTCCGGGAATGACTATCAATAAACCAGGGGTGAGTTCCACCACCTCTAGTACTGCAGCGCTTTGTATCTGTCAAATAATCACTGAAAGATGCATGAAGCATCCGTGCATTCTGACCAGGACCCCATTGCAAAACACATCCAAGATCCCTGAGAAGTTTGGAGGATCTGCCTGGTTCAAAGTCTAGGATGGAATCCATTGCCTCAGCTGTCAAGGGCACTCTGCCCAGGACCACAAGACCTAGAACTGAAAGCACATCCTCAGAGAAATCACTGTCAGACCAGTCAGCAGAGCTATCTAGTGCAATAGTGTATAGTTCATCCAGGCGGCTTTCAGGGGTGAATTCCCGATCAAGTAATGTCTTCAGTTTTTTCTTTGGACTATCACGGTCAATGAACTTGTATGCTGTTGATGCCCAGATGAAGAGACCATCACAGAACTCTGTGAGCTGCCATATAGCCTGTTGTCCTGGCCACACATTGTCCAAGTCATGTTTGATTTGAACCTTCTCCATACACTGCTGGATGTACAAGACAATATCATCTTTGGTTTCCTTGGTCGAGATATCGAGAGGGAGCGGTCTAATGTGTTGTTGTTTACCAAAGGGAATTGCAATATCTGGATCAGGACGACTGGTGACAACAAACCGAAATACTCCAGGAAGTTTTGGGAAGTCATTGGTAATGAGTGAAACAAGACCACTGCGCAAATCTTTATCAGAGCATTCATCTAGTGCATCTATGATGATGATGATTGGCCCATAACTGTTGTCCTTGGCAGCAAGTAGGGACCTAGTACAAATTTCTGGAACTGGGTCTGAAGGGAAGCAGTCATCATGGCTGGTTCATCAGTGATTGCTTTGCAAAGAGCTTTCTTGATGTACAGGTTAGACTGGGCCAGCCAATATGCGATGGTGTGGATGACACCACTAGCAGTGATGCTGGGTTTGTTTCGATCAAAGAAAATGAAAGCCCCAAGGCGGCACAGGTTACGGAAATACTTGGCAATAGTGGTTGAGATTGTGCTCTTTCCGGAGCCTGCAACACCGTACAGCCAGAACACATTGCTATCGCCAGATGGTGTAGTGAGCCATTTAGTCATCTCTGTCAAAACATTCTGCCTAGTGCCGAGGAGGCATTCTGGACGAAGTGATGCATCAAAATCAACAATGCTGAGAGTTTTCAGTGTCTCCATTCGAACTTGGTTATTTTATTCAGTCCTTGCTGGAAATATGCGGAGGAATTACCACTTACCCACGTCCTTGAGATCAGTCCGAATTTCAGCAGAGAGAACAGCTGATTGAATTGCAACACCAGTTTGAAAGGAGGCTTTAAGATCAAGCAATTTGGCAGAGAGCTCATCGATTTTCTCCTTGGTGTTGGAGAACAAGGTGTGAACTAGCCGTCCTGGTTGACTGGTCAGCAGGTGATGATGCTCAGCAGAATGACCTGCCTGTAAACCCGTGTCCAGTGTACTCGCCAACAAAAATGGCGCATTCCCAGGTCTGAATTGCAATTGCAGCGACAGTAGTCTCGAGGGATTTGATCTTCTCGGTCAGAGATTCGACGTCTTTGGCAAAGGAATACACTTCAGTCATTGCCAAAATGAGTTTAACGACCTTGTTGTCTGTCTCATACTGTTCTTTCACCGCCTCACAACAACTCAGCAGAGAGAAGAATATAATTATACAGGAAAATCTGCATACCTCATACACAGCGGTCAAAATGCTCCACGCTGCACTTGCGTACGGGTGAACCTGAAATGAGACTCAGCCCCATTGCTGCAGTGTTTGCACAAAAATCGCACCTGGGCCAGTTTACCTCCAAAGTCGATAATGTTTTTGAGCAGGGGAGTAATTCCCTCAAGTGCTGTCGCCAAATCAATTTTCGCAGTTGCCTCCCCAATGATACGTGAGGCTGACTCCCCAGTAACCAATGTCTCTCTGTCCTTTTGCATATTCTCGACCACTTCATCCAGCTCAGCGTGCTGGAGGCGAACTTTGAGCTTCCCCGCCGGATTCTCCTTCTTCTTGAGATCGAGTTCAGCTACTCTCGCGTGAGCTAACGCAGATACGGAAATCAGGGAGGCTCTCACCTTCCGACGACGCACAGAGCTGCAATAGATCCTTGATGGTGATGCAGCACTCGCCAAGAACCTTATCAAAACCCGGAACTGAGGAATCATGACAGAGCCGCAGGGTGAGAGGCGCTGATGTCGACTCCGGTGATCTTGTCGAATATGAGGCCGACAGGTGGGAGATCATGTACGTTACTTACATGAATGACTCGAAATTCCACTTGGGTTCCAAGCTTCGCGGAAAAACTGGAGTCTTGTCGAGACGCGAGTCAGCTTGATCAATAGTGACATAGAGATTGGGCGATTTTTGGTGGCCTAAGCTGGGTTTGTAAACGATGTGATCCGCACTTTGAACTGGTTTCGGTGGTTAGCTGGGACAGGGCAAAAACCAGAGGCTCCACACTGACTGTGTAGCGAGTACGTCTGGGACATGGTAGCTGGCGTCAAGAGAGGCTGTTGCTGACACCTGTCAGATACATGTCCACACTGCTTCCTTGCTACCTCCAACATTCGGCCTGTCTGCCGGTTGCTATTGTTGGCACCCGCTGCACGTTCCACAATATAATCCTCGAAAGGCCGATACTTATTTTCATTCAGTACAAGTGTGAAAATATGACATTCGCCTCAGAGTGACGGCGTCCCGCAAAGGACACCGCGACGAGGCCTGGCGGATGCGGAACTTAGAGCGCTGTCAAATGACAGCTAATTCACATGCCCATGGCACTTACTACAGTAATCTCGGCTCCAGATCTTTACGGGGTTCGGCGGAGTATGAAATTTGGGGCAGATCAATAAAAAATCCGAGGCAGCCACCCCGTAAAGACCTGGTGCACTTTGATCGTAAAACATGCGATAGTGACGTGTCACACACGTCACTCTCACCATCTGATGCAACCTTCGATTGCGAGGACGTGGCAGCCAAATAAATACATATAAAAGCCTCAAAGATCCATTTAATACTAAAGAACAATAATGAAGGTCGGTAGCGGCTACGATTTAACAAGGCCCGAAATAATTGGGATTTTCTGAGGAAATGCATAAGAAATCGGAAATTGCCAAGGGAACGTTCAGCCAGTTCCAGTCATTCAAAGTCCGCTCAAAGCCGATCTGTTAAAATACAGAACAAAGGTTGATCGGGGATCAAATTTGTCAGACCTCGTTCAATGTTAACAAGACGTACCGCCGCTTCGCTCTGGCAATTCAGAAAATGGAAATTACATATCATTCACGTTCCAAGCACTGCGTTCAGGGCGTCTGCATAGGCGACGCATGACCCCGGTCTGCACATGTCTACAGACCTGGACGTCTGCACGGCATGCCGACCTCTCTCAATATTTGGGGACATCCCATTGACGCTCTCGGAGCGTACCTGGGGTGTCAAGGACTCGTCTGAGGCATTGATCGAGAGCCGCCTAGCTCCCTGTTTGACAGGGCGATCAGGGGCGATCTCGTTATCATTGCGCTCATACGACAAAACACAGTTTTTTTCCCACTGTCAAGCAGTAACTCCGAAATGCGCATGTCCTGGACAAGTCAGTGGAATCATTGAGGGCCTGGAATGGCTAGAATATCTGGTTAGTCTCTACAGCATTTTTGTGGCATACACTGAGCAAATTTGTGGCCGCCAAGACACGAAAAACTGCCCAGATTTGCCTCGTTCAAGTTTCGGGCTTTGCCGTCATTTTACTTTACAATGGTTGCCGAGAAGCATCGGTAATGAAGCTTTGACGCCGGTTATGGTCCAAGAAAAGGAGGGACGGTGGCTTTGACCCGAGGCTGGCAACCCGTGCGGATGGGGGTCGGCACATCCTTGCAGATCGTGCAAACTCTGCAGATCCGAGGTCAACAGACGATGTTTCCCAGGGTCTGCACAGATCGACACGTGTCTTGCAAGCTGTGTCGACGGGGTCCCTGAACGCAGTGGGAGCTACTGCAGGGGCACACAGGAGAATGCAGGCAAGAATTTACGCGAGCTTGAGGAAATAAGGTCCTCGCCATTGGCATTGGCCCTGGGTTTGAGAGAGAACAGCAGCACCCAGAGACGCAGAACACCAATGTGAATAGTGCCAGCCGGAAATTTGAGTTTCTGCAACAAATGAGGGGGTCCAGAACATCCGCAAGTTACTCAGTGCTGGAGAGACGCCAAGAATGAGCCTTGCAATTTTGCACCAGTAAATCGAGTGATTGAATGACATGCCACATAGCCCAAGACAAACCAACCCGAGCCGAGTAGCTGGAGTTGAAGGGCTAGACCGAGAAACATGGGTTGGGCGATGGGGGATGGAAAGACCGAGGGAACTGCCCTATTTATGCAGATCCTCGGGGGTGTTGCGTGGCCGCAGGTCGAGTACAACTGCGGCACAGGAAGGAATTCATTGCTCGTATCTGCGGATTGGCTGCGAAATTGTCAGCTGAGGGATGGTCAAAACATTAGCGATATCCGTCTAACCATCCTCAGAGTACGTGGCTAACTTCCCGTTGGTCTCCTGGCGGGTACGAGCGATCACTTTGGCTGCTTCACGCTCTAATATTGGGCCAGATTGTACGTGTCGATCAGGGAGAACAGCTTGAGGGAGATATTTCGAAAAGAATAGCTTGAATTCGGGGCTGTTCACGGCATTCCATGACCAACCTGACACCACGAACAGCTTGCAGAGGTCCTCACTGAACTCTGTCTGCTGCTCACTGGACCACGCGGGAAGATGAGAAGACTCCGACGTTCTACGACGTTTAAATGGATTTTCAAAGAGCGCAGGAGCGGGAGAACCGAATGAGCTTGTTGGTGAATGGTTTTCTGAAGGGAGCACCTGTAGGTTTTGAAAGGGAAACAAGGGTGATAGCGGGGGAGAAGAGGGTGGGGCTGAATGACGAGGATCGTGATTCGGGCTCGGCGAAAACTGCGCAAAGTTATTGGAATACCGAGTATCGTTGATAGGGCGTGCTCCGGGCACGCGTAAAAACCACAGTTTTTATTCGTTTTTGAACTATCTTACGGGACTATGTGAGGCTTGGGAACAGAGCGTACACTCACCTCAGAGTGGTAGGCTACGCTGTTGACAGTCGAAAGTCAGCGGGCCACTCGGAATAACGGCTTAACAATGACTCTAACCAAGTCAAAGTTCTGCTAATTAAACCACAACCGCTGAGCTCCGGGAAGTAGCTAAACACTACTTCTTTGAGTACTAGAAGCGAACAAGAGGAATTATTGAAGTCTTAGAGTTGGCCGCTGACGCGGAGAACCATATAGAACTATGGAACACAACTGATACTGATAAGTACGAGTCAGCGGGCGACTCTTGCATCCTAACGAATGCATTAGTTCAACCGCGGGAGACGACTACTAACTAAAGATGTGATATGACAGAACATGTCAGAGTCAGCGGGCGATCCTCTTAAAGGGTATATTGACCGATGAGGGTCGCCGGGCGACGTCTGACACCTTGATTGATATTATGATTGCTTCGGGGATTCTTTCCCCGGCGACTACTTGATATAAACACTACCTTTTGGAGTGGCCCGCTGACTGCGGTACCACTCCGGGCGACTTGGAATGAGATGAGGGAACTCTTTGAAAAGGACTTAATAGTCGCCCGCTGAACCAGACAGAGTCAGCGGGAGAGTTTCTGGTTAATCACGAGATGATACAAAAGTGTTACAGTTGCCTAGACAATGAGCACGCCATAGCACACCATGAAGGTGTGGCCGGGAGAACCATGTGGTGTATCTCCGGGAGAAGGACTTTATACCCACGGAAGTGAATACCTCATTTTCTATTGGTTCATAACCTCCCGGGGACCACGTTGGTCTCTGTTCTGAAAGTTTCCTTTTATCTCCTTTCATGCTCCCCAGTTTGTATAAAAAGTCTAGTAAAATACTTGTAACAGCAGTAGACTATCCCCCGGGAAAAGGGCAATATAGCGGACTCAGAGAATTGAACAGACAGAAATCAGTCAGATATCAGAAAGATTTGATATAGTTGGAGAAGCCTACGTGAGCTTGCAGCCGTCAGTTATAAGTGCACCGTCATCGCGAGACGCATTGCCCGCTGACCGCCGGCCGTTCAACCCTACCCTCCATTGAGAGCGTAGGTTCTAGAGTGGAAGACGCCCTGCTGAATCGGTTCACCCGTCGACGTACCCCGCGTTGGTTGAGGTCGGCCGCTGACGCTGAACACTGCTGGTTTCTCAAAGTCAATTACTCCGGGCCACGCACTAGCCTTGTCGAAATCAGAATTGTCGTCCCCCGGTGACTCTGCTATAAGAATTAGCGTTCATCCACACTATTGAAAAGTGAACACATCTTGAAGGGTTTCTTAATCCTACTTCCCCGAACACACACACACGAGTATTGAGATTTGGAGTTTGTGATTGATATTAGATTTTGGATTTGTTGGGTTATAGTGATTCGTTCGCTCCCGCTCACTTATTTGGATCTTTTGATTTCACGGCTGCACCCCAGTGCACCGTTTCATCGTGATTCGGGCTCGGAGACAACTGCGGGAAGTTATTGGAATAACGAGGATCATGGAGTGGACTCTGCGAGAACGGCGTAAAGGTGTTGGAAGGGGGTGGCATGCTGTAAGAGCGCGAAGATGAAGCTTGTTGGGATGGATGTGGCGGTGGCACCGCATTTTTGGCTTCGTCGACCTTAGCCAACAACACATCGCGGCTTTGTTGTCGTTCGAGAGATGCCTGTGTCAGGAAATGAGATATTCCACGGTCCACCCCGGCCTACGGTCTGTGATAAAGATTGACAGCTGTCATACAGCAGTAGGTATATTTAAGCTGTATGTACTCGTCTACTGCCCTCAGTCTTTGATCCCACATTGCGGGAGACTGAGGGTAAGTCCACTACTTATTGTTCATAGTTCTATTCTGTATAGTACTGCGCTTTCCGCGCATTTACAGGTATTTAATGTACAGTCTTTGATCCCACATTGCGGGAGACTGAGGTACTGCGCTTTCCGCACATTTACAGATCTTGATAGCCTGGATAATGGTACATTTCTTGAGCAGATGTGTGCGCATGGTGTCGACCTTCCTGCAGATCGGCTCAACTTTCTTGCTTGCTGTATGGATCTATGACATCTCATGACAGTGCAAGCTCTGGGTGAACTCACCGAGCTCATACCACTCTTTAGCCGTTCTGACTGGTGGGGGAACCGCGCAATACGCTGACGCCAAGATCTCTGCTTCCTGATCCTTTGCGACAACGACATCCAGGTAAGCATAACAGCAAGCATTCTTGTGGTTCTTGTTCGACTTGTATTTTGTTCCATTGTGGTAAAACACGTCCCATATCAGTGACTCCTTTGGCATTGATAGGCAGAGTTTCAGTGGAATGCCTCAAGGGAGAGCGGAGGTCAAAAAGCGACGCGACTTGAGAGCAGGAAAGCGAAAAGAAGTGCGTACGTGCGTGAGAACTATTTCTACTTTGGGGGCTTGACCCGTCAATAAACGGTCAATGACGGGTAAATCCATTGACGGGTCAAGCCATCTTTGACCCCTTTGACCTTTTTGGTTTGACCCTGACAACAGTGCCTCGGAGGACCCTGATTGCCTCCCCCCGGCGCTTCGCTGGACCAGGGAATTTTTCACGCGTGACGATGTTAGGGACGCGCTGGGGGTGCCGGATCATGTTAATTTCACTAACCTCAGCGAAGATGTCTTTAATGAGTTTAGCAAATCTGGAGATACGTAAGTCTTTCATCAGCACATTTTCAGGTCTAGTTTCTGATAAAAACTGCTCGCAGAATTCAATCGGAGCTGCTTCGCACAGGCTCAACCAGAATCCGGCTCCTGCATGAGTGCTGCTTTACCTTGGGTGAATCTAGGCTTGAGCTTGATACGTAGTGGCAGACTACGTCGGAGCCCAGGATGCCAACTGCAACTCCCTCGGGGTCATGTCTTTCGTGCGCCCATCCCATTCGAAAAAAAAAAAAAAATCAAACCCTGACTCACATATCGGCCCCTAGCTGAAACTCCTCCAGTCCACATTCCAAGCCGAATTCCTCGTTGCCCCGACATTAGTGTTGCCGCGACTCGCGACTCCAGCCTGTCAAGTCGACTTGAGGTCATTGACTTGAGTCGAGTCGAGTCGAGTCACTGGTGTGACTTAGTCCGACTTCAGAGTCTAGACAAGTCAACTTCGAGTCAACTTGGAGTCGTTCAAGTCGGTAGGGATCCAAAATAGGTTGTAGGCACTCGGGAACAGACCTCCATTGATGCCTAGAATGTAGAAAACCTCAAAAAATAACCCAGGTCAAATTTCTGGTCTCAGGCGATATAATTTCGAGATATTCCAAAGGGTGTTGTCAGTCTTGTGCCAGTCCATTGATAATCCAAGGAAATCCCATCTTTCAAAGTTTGTCAAATGGAGCCTCTATATTTCGCAAGAAGGATGAATATTGTACCACCCTACCCCTCCGAGGTAAACCCAACCTCAATTGACCCTGTCTATGTTCCCAGGAGCCTCACACAGGGAGCAAAGGTCTGGGCACGTCAAAATGAAGTGCCGTGAGGGCACTTCGCAGGGCACTTGCAACGGCATGCTGCAGGGCATGTCAGAAGGTATGTACCTTCCCTTTGTCTTTTTTTGGTCTTTGTGAATCCAATCAGCTGGATTGACAGCGTGTGTAAAATTTTCAGAACGCGGTCATGTGAATAACGGAGATTGCACATTATCTTGGAGTTACTCGCTCGATATACGAGATTCTGTCCAGAATTTTGGGGTGCAGCATCTGAGACTACACTCCAGATTTTAAGGTCCTCCATTGAGACAATAATCTCTCGGTGCACTCTTTCAACCGGGTTCAGAAACTGGGGAAAACTTAGGTGCAGCGCCGAGGCCTTGACATCATTGTTCACACGGCATTGACAAAGAGAAAAATGACATGCCGTATGACATGCCCAGCACCTTTGGTGCAAGTGCCTTGGTAAGTGCCCTCCTGGCACTTCACTCTGATGTGCCTCATGTTTTGTCCCCAGTGTCAAAAATACACATCTAAAAACTTCCGACTCCATCGACTTGAGTCGACTTGAGTCGACTTCGAGTGACTCGGAGTGACAAAGTCGAGTCGAGTCGAGTCGAACCTTGTTTGAAGTCGACTTCGTGAGTCGTGACTCGACTTTTGAGTCGCGGCAACACTACCTGACATTCCCTGGCCCACCGCTGATTCAGACGAAGCCACCGTGCGCGTGGTCGGGGAGGGCGCTGGGAATATGACATGGATTTTGATTGACAGAGGGGGACATTTTGTGGGTGATTTTCTTTTTATGTGCTCTGTTGTTGACATTGGAATTACCAAAATTGGCAGGTGGCGCACGACCAGCCTGAGCTTGTCAAATCGGTTGTTGAGCATTGGGTTGAGAATGTGCCGCTCTGTTAATTGTGGAGTCGAAACTCTGTCTTGTTGTGATTTCATGGGTGTGCGAAAAAATAAATTTCTGTTGTTGGAGATATTTTGTGGCGAGGTGGCAGAATCAGGGACCATGCAACTTTGCCTTTGCATGGCAAATAAACGCGAACGATGAACCTCTCAATATCGTGCATTGTGCGCGAGGCATGCAAGAAGTCGGTGAGGAGATCCCGGCTCAGTTACTGAAGGTACTTTGGGTGGGCTTCAAGGTTTCGGACGGAAACAACCTGACATGAAGCTGGCGAGAAGCTGTACCGCAATTCGACAGAGACCCTTGTTGGAATAACAACCAAAACACCTGTGCACCGCCCAACAGCTGTACAAGTGCCGAAGCAAAGTCTCACCTCCGCAACAGCATACAGCTGTATCTACAGCTCTCACTCCCCTCGACTCATCCATCTCGCGCCTGCTGTCTCATTTCCTACATATTCCGTTCTCTGTTGAATAGCTGTTGAATAGCTGTTGAGTTCTTTTTGTATAAGTAGCAGATTAATTCTATCGAGACCTCTGCGCGTTTGCAGAGGGTCACCGAGCTCCGCTTCATCCCTAGGCTCAAAATCCAACAACCTTTCTCTGTGACGTGGCGTAAGCTTTGGTTTCATTTATCTTTGGAATCCAAAGTCGACTGATGATGACGAAAACATGTAGCCGAGCTCTTGAAGGAGGTGAGGGAAATGTTGGAGCGGTCCCTGGGCGAGACCAATCCATAGACTCCTGCACCAGAGCGCGTCGCATATGGGGAATGACGTGGGCATAATGAAAGACTGGGAGGTGGCCAGAGAGACTTTGAATATCCTTCCGCTGTGGCAGAGCCGTATGGCCGGTGTGTGGAAACTCAACCACATGCTGGTTTCGGTTTTAGCCTTATTATCACTTTACTGACATCATTTGTTTGGCTAGTAAATACGCACCCACGGTGCCAGCAAATCATTATTCTACGTCTTACGCTAGGTTCGGTACAAGCCCTGTTCTGACGAAGCCGCGCGATGCCGAGCAAACAAATAGACCAAACATCAAAACAAATATGCCACACGGGCTTTCGTCAGAAGGGCTTGCTTCAAAGTCCGGAAATTCGGGGGTTGACAATCGCCCTGTAGCGACCCAATGCGGCCTCTGTGCCCTGGGGTCATTTGGGAGAAGTTTTAGTCTATCAACATGGCCATGATTTCACTCTATGGTACATGGTAATACATTGAGAAATCATTGAGTTCTGAGGGGTGCAAGAGGCGCGAAAACACCCTTTTTTTGTGAAGCCTTAGAAATATTTATTTTTCACCAGTTTTTTCAGATATTTCATTTGAAGCTGCCCGTTGCATATGGCTTTCAGAATCATGTACACTCAAGGCGATATGTGTCCTGTGCTTTGAGGTATTCGACATTCGCTCCTGAAATCAGTGCGCTGTCACACTCTGTGACTGCTGTTCCAGTGTCACGCAAAAGGCGAAAATATTAGATAGGTTGCGCAGCAGCCACTGAGCCACGTGGTGGCTGATTTGCTGTGCGCAAAAGGTGGCCGGTGGCTCGAATGGCTAAATTCATGACACATTTTCTTTGGTTCAATTGAGTCATTTTGGGATCCAGCTGAGCATCTGCAAGCACACAGTCACTCAACGCCTCTAACTGGCTGAGGAAAAGGGAAGATATTCTCATTTGAGCGGAAATTAGTAGTAATTACGCTGGGGGAGCGTTCAGAGTGGTTGCGGAGGCAGAAATGCATGGCTACCTTTATTACTCCACCTTTCAGAGTCATTCACTACCTGTGGTTCAAAAATCTACGGAGCCACTAGCCACCATCTGCGCACAGCAAATCAGCCACCACGTGGCTCGGTGGCTGCTGTGCAACCTGTCTATTTACTCCCCAGCATGTACACCGTAATAAATTGTATTTTTGCTTTAGATAGAATCCTATGCATCTATACAGTAGCCTCTGTCCAGATTATGGGGTATCTCTGCACCAAAAAGACGGTTTAGCTGAGATAAGTTGACTCACTCCTTGATGCCAATTCCGTCTGAACTAAGATTAAAGAGACCCTAAAACACCCTCAGGCTTCCAGCAATGTGTCCCGAGTCGTATTTATGTCACTTTCTTGGCAGAAAAACTGTGTCCTCAGGCTAGGCAGCCCACTAATGTATGAACACTGTAGGGTAGAAAGTCCAGATATTCAGACATTTTATATCCCCAATTTTGACGTGTCCAAACGCGAATTTTATCTCAGGGAACATGTTTTTGTGGTCCAAATGTGATTCACCAGCCTGTTGGTTGAGCACAAGACGCGTCGAGACTCACTACATTTTGATGGCACCTCGGCCAACCTTGATCAAGGTTGGCCGAGGGGGCTCAACCGGGTTGGTCGAGGGGAAGTTGGCCGAGGTTATCTCGGCCAGGTTGGCCGAGTCCCTGATCTCTGTCCCAGCGCCTCCAGCATCCCTGGTGCCGTCGGGTAGCCTTCCCACAGAGTGTGGGAGCAGGTGGGAGCCAAAGTAGTTTGCCGATGGGCTGTGTAACTGATGTCACGTGGCGTGGCCAAATCAGGCCATAAATCCGAGATACGACTGGTGGACTGGGGGAAACAAGAGCTTGAGGGAATACCTAGAGCTGTGGGGCTTAAAAAATTAGTAGATCAATATTAATGGACCCTTGCACAGGTAGATTGGATTATGCTATGTTACAAACAGTGGGAGTCGCTTTCGGCGTTATGTCTCAATTTGGAGGGCCATTTACGTGTTGTGATATCAGTAGATCGCTCGTTACTAATAGTAACAGTTTACAGCTCTTTGCGGTACAACAGGCGCGGTCTGTTTTTTTCTGTTTTGGCAAGTTTTCATGAGAACAGCTGCCCTGAGCTCAATTCTCAACTGTTTCCCCTCAAAATAGGCTCATTCGATTCGCATTGAAAATCCCCAGCGAATCGAACACCGGTATTTTTGATCCTCTTACGTCATAGAATTTCTTCCGGAAAAACTTGGTTTTGAGTAGGACACCTGTAGCACTCGGAATACTGCCCTGATTGGCCTAATCTTTGGATATGCTATACATCTGATGTGACTCTAGCCAATGTGGGTGTTTATGGAGCTTAATGTACTCAAACTTCCGTGGACAGCTCTACTTATGGTAGTGTCTGGATATCTACTTCGCTAAAGTGTGCATTAGATCACAATCATTCAGCATGTAATATAAATAAACACGCCGTTGTCTAGGGCCCCATTAGATGTATAGCATATCCAAAAACTAGGCCAATTGGGGCAGTACTCCGAGTGCTACAGGTGTCCTACTCAAAACCAGGTTTTTCCGGAACAAATTCTATGACATAAGAGGATCAAAAATACCGGTGTTCTATTCGCTGTGGATTTTCAATGTGAATCGAATGAGCCTATTTTGAGGGGAAACGGTTGAGAATTGAGCTCAGGGCAGCTGTTCTCGTGAAAACTTGCCAAAACAGACAAAAACAGACCGCGCCTGTTGTACCGCAAAGAGCTGTAATGAGGAGTGGCTTAAAATTGAGGTCGACCAAAGGTTAACCAACCTTAGACCAACCTCGACCGACTAGGCCGAGTCAAGGAGTTGGCCGAGGTTGGTCGAGGGCCTCGGCCAAGGGGTTGGCCGAGGCAGCCTTAAAATGTAGTGACTGTGATGTGGGATGTGACATGCCGTGACATCGAGCACTCACGACATCAGAATACCTGCAGCTCAGCCATAAGGGCC
Source organism: Mycena leptocephala (assembly GCA_029378395.1). Lineage (NCBI taxonomy): Eukaryota > Fungi > Basidiomycota > Agaricomycetes > Agaricales > Mycenaceae > Mycena > Mycena leptocephala. The sequence goes on along the minus strand of JARJLF010001708.1, from coordinate 41,128 downwards.
GTATAAACTCCAAGAATATTCATGGGGACTTTTGAGATGCCTATGAACATTCTGTAACATGAGGTCCAATCAAAATTATTGTCTCCTGGACCTCCAGCAGATGAATTCTAAAAATGTACGAACTTTAGATCACCACACAACTTTGAAGACAAAAACATATTCAAAAACCCGGGCAATTGTGCAATAGCATACCTCATGATATAATTTCGAATGTAAAAAATACAGCTAAGGGTTTGAGCCGATACTGAGTGAGCTAGAAAATGTTTTGCAAGTCCTTTGTTTGGCGGACTTTGAAGCAAGCCCCTTCAAGAAGGTCCCCCGGCGCACCGGGCCGGAACTTCGCAGGCTTGTTCCGAACCTAGTCTTATGCTCGTCTGTGCAAGCCAGTGTGGCCTAGTGGCCAAATCCCGTGTTTTCCAGTGTTTAACTTCGATCTACGTAACCTCGACCGTACGCACTCGGCGTGCGAAACCCTTCGACATCGCGGATTCACTCGGAATCTGACTCGTGACCATTTCTACGACCTACTGCTACCCTCTCGATCCTCGTCTCGGTTACTCGACCTATACCCTCGTCTCCTTCCTCCCTTCACATCATTTCTATTCTAATTCAAGAACCCGCCTCCCAGGCATTCTGCCCTACCACACCGCTCGTCAAAACTGCGAGTCGTTGTGATAGGTTAGTCTGTTGTTAACCGCGCCACCGTGTTTGGTGGCCGCGTTATTATATAATCGTCGGAGTTTGAAATTTTGTCATGCCTATACAACATGCGAGGTACGAGCACCATATTGTTGCAGCGTCTATTTATAAGAGACTAGGACCGCACGGAGGATGATAGGCAGACAGCGGCACGGATACGCAGAGAGCGCCGCCCAGTGTAAGTCGTGCGCCTCGGTCGTCTCAGTCGCCGTCTTCCTCACGAATAGCCTGCTGGCCAGTGCACGTTGCCCGCATCCTACACGCATAGCTGGCCCGCGACGCACATGACCAGGCGCTCGTTCTCGATGACCACTTCATTCTGCGCGTGTCGTACAACGGGCTCTATCGGGTGCCTTGAACACATCAATCCCATATATGTCGCCCTCGTCTCACTGTCGACGATCCCGCGGTGCTTCACACCTCGCGATGTACACCCATCGCCGCCCAGCAAAGCACACACCGTAGCGCGAATCACTGACCTCCACCCCACTCGTAATAATCTCCCTCTCCGCCGCGCTCTCCACGTTGAGAGTACCATAATCAAGCTACTCCGATATCGCATCAGCCTGGTTTGGGCGCTCGCTCGAGGGTACACTCACCGCTCCTCCACCGCTACCGCCGGCACCGTATCGTCCACGCCGGGGACCAGGATGTTCCCCGCGGGGTCGACGAGGCGGGACAAGAGGGAGATGAGGTCGGTTATGGGTTCGTAGACTGTGCGGCCGAATACGCCTGAGGAACGCGTCAAGTGAATATATACGAGCAAGAAATTGCATATATGAGGGAAGTAATTGAATATATATGAGGGAAGAGAAGAGACGACAGACGACACACACCATAATGCAAGTCCCTCCCGGGGCCGGAGACCGTAAGCTTGAGATACACGAGCCCTTTCAAGCCGTAGATGAGCGCGGGCGTGCGTGTGTTGAGCCACGTCCGCGATACGGTAGTCGAGTTTCTCGTAGATCGCGCTAGGGTTTTAGCGCGTTAGTATTAGTTTATTTGTATTTCCGTCTTCGTTTTATATTAGGGAGTGAGGGTGTGCGCGTGTTGAGCTAGTAGTTGTCGCTCTACCTAAAATATCAATAAAATAATGACGAGGAGGTAATCCAAAACGAAATCAAGGTCGAAATTGAGAAGAGAGACGGACTCACGATACAAACACAATCCACGCCCTTGAACCACCCGTCCTTCTCCCTCTCCAGCAGCTCGCCCCCTCGCTCCCATTCTGCTCCACACCCTCAAAGCATATCACGAAATTCACCAGCATCTCTTTCTAGTGCTCATAATGCCACTGCAGCACCTCCAACCACCCAAGCACCGGCCCTCCCGCCCCATGCCTCCATGTGGACGAACGGCTCGGTGTCCCATCACTCTTTGCCGCGGGCCGCACGTCAAAGTGCCCGTACACCAACACGGTCTTCTTCGCTGGAACCTCGCCGATGCGGGCTAGGATCGCGGGGGCAGGGGGAGGGTGACACCGTCCATGAGTTGTGTCCCCAGATCGACCTGTTTGACGGTGACGCCGACGGCGCGGAGCTGTGCGGCGATCCAGTGGGACATGGCGAGGACGTGGGGGCGGAAGGCGGGTTGCCGGATGGAGGGGATGGCGACACCTTCGGAGAGCCGCGCGATGAAGGCGGGCGCGGAGGCGTCGATGTACGAGAGGAGTTCCGGTGGGGCGGGCATTGTTGTCTGGTGTGAGTTAAAAGGATCAGATAAGCGCTGGCCGTGAATGATGTGGCAGCGTGAGAAAGTGAACGTGACGGTCAAAGCGCGGGATATCGCGATCACAACATCGAGAGCGGGTGAAAATATATATTACGAGCTCTGCGATCGTACGCGGACGAATGAATGGTCAAACTAAAAATAAAATAAAACGAGCAAAAATCTCTGCCGAAACTTTGATTCGGACACGGGGAGTCGAACCCCGGACTGCCTCCAACAATAGTGTTTCACCGGTGACCTTATGTGGGGAGGCCGTGTACCACACACCATGTCCGACTGCTTTTACTCTTTTGAAGCTCGCTAGAGCCCTACTCTTCTGCGCCGTCCCACTGCCAGCCCCCGTCAGAGATTCAACTCAACTACCAAAGCTCCAGTATGAACAGCGCTCACGACGAGCCGGATTATCGAACTGTCAAAAAAAAATTATGGATTAAGATCCACAACGGTTTCTCTTGTATGCTGAAACGAAGGCGGGGAACAAAGAAAAAAATGTTGACGTTACACCGAAGTTCGGACACGGGGAGTCGAGCCCCGAGCTGCCCCCAACGATTTTGTTTCTGTACGGTTGAGGAAGACAGGCAGTGTAGCGTACACTATGTCCGATTTCTTATACTATCACAAACCTCACTATGGCTGCACTGTTTTACAAGCCAACCTGGTCAGATCGAGCACAATATAGTCGTCGGAGATGCCCTAAACGAGCCAACCCACTCCCAAAGCTCCTGTATGAACGGTGCCCACGACGACCGTATTTTTGAACTGGCCTTAAACCTCTTATGGAGATGCACAGTTTTTCAGGCATCCTGGCATGAAGGTGGTGACGAAGAAAAAAAAAATGGAAGCGGATTTAAACACTCGGATACAGGGAGTCGAACCCCGTCATCTTGTGGGATTCCGTTATTGACCCACACATTCATCTTTCGACAGAATGTTGAGTCTATATCTTGTCTCGATGGCAAGGCAGTTTGAACGTCTAGAAGGCAACGGCAAAGTTAATTTTGACATCCCCATTGCCTGCACGGTCGATATTGCATCCAGCAACTCCGACTGCCATTGGTGGAGGCGTCAGTCAACATCAGTGCAACATTGATGCAGAGTGGCTGTACGCTGACGACGCACCATTGACGTTGGCCGGCGCAAGCATCAGTGAAGCATGAATTCTGCTGGCAATGGAGTCCTTGGGACGATAAAGATTATATTGAATCAAAAGGATACTATTTGGGGGGTTGTAGAGGTTGAACTAGTATTGTGGAAAGTTTTCATTGCTTGGTCAGAAAATGTTGAGAGTGGCAAATATGACCTTCCTTTTGGAGTTTTTCTCTCGGATTTATTGCAAGAGGGTCCTAGCAATCATAACGGAGACTCTTTGATGGTCTAGGGAAAATAGAGGTCAGCGGGTAATTCTTACCGGAAAACTATTTCTTGAATAACGTGTTCAAGGCAGAAAATGACGGGTTGGTGTGGATGTTGGGGATTATGAGGAAGGTATTAAAGTTGTTTGACATATTAATTTTGCAGTTCATCTCCAGTTAATGTCAATGCAAACTGACGCAGGGTGGCCGTGCACTGGCCGAGCGGCGCATATATTGACGCTGGTCAGCGCACGGATTTAGTGAAGCGTCACTTCTGGCAGAAATGGTGTTTTTTGTATGATCCACATTAATATTGAAGGAAAAGCAAACTACTTGTGGAGCTGTGGAGGTTGAACCTTGGAAAGGTTTTTGTGGTCGGGCAGAAATGTTGAGAGTTGCACAAAGATGACCATTCTCACTGCGTTCAGACCCCCCCGTAGGCACAGGTCTGCCAGATCCTGATAGGCAGATGCGTAGGCAGATCAGTTTGCCGACCCTTGCCCATCCATCTGCCCATCCCTACCGAGGTTGGTCTAGGTATTCTGACCAGATTAGGCACGCATAGACTCACATGGGCCGATGTGCCTAGCTGGGTAAATTCAATAACCAGCATGTTTCGCCCTCGTTCTCAATCCAAACACCAGTTTTAATCCATTCTCACACATACGCAAAAGGGAAGACCACAGCCACGGGTTGGACAGGTTGAAAGAAATGCTTGATTGCCAAATGATTATTGTGGACATCAATGAAAGATATGCTAAGATTATGTGCCAGGAGAGTTACAGGAGGTAGAAACAGTAATTACCAATGCAACTAAGGCGCCTGGCGAATTGGCAGCCTAATTTAGACCGCCACCAACCTGGACCCAGGTCGACCAGGGTCGGCCATGATAGGCACACCACCGTCGGCGAAGATCTGCCAAGGTGGGCAGGCTTTGCCTCAGTAGGGATGCTAAACCAAATTTGGCCTATGCCTATTAACGTGGACCAACGTCGGCTTGGGTGGGCAATCCATAGGCAGAGATTGGTGAAGGTGGGCACATCTGTGCCTATGGGGGGGTCTGAATGCAGTGTCTGTTGGAATTCTCCTCTTGTATGTATTGCAAAACAGTACCAGAAAATTGTAAGGTAGGATCTTTGACAGTCTGGAGTCAATTTGAGTCCGTGCGCGCTGGATACTAATTCCCACCGGAAGACTATTTGTTGAATAACTTGTACAAGGAGGAAAATGACGGGTTGCTTTTAGGGATGTATTAAAGTTATTTGCTGTATTAATTTTGAATCCCGTGTGTGGAAGCGTCAGTCGATGTCAATGCAAACTGACGCAGGGTGGCTGTGCATTGACGCGGCGGCGCACCCATTGACGCAGATCGGCGCACGCAATCGTGAAGCTTTGCAATCACCGCTAGCGGACTTTTTAAGTCTATATGCATGCATGAAGAATGAATTGGAACAGTTTGAGAGCTGGAAATCTTGGAAATAGACCTTCAGGATAAATCAACCAACCTCAACAATACAACATCTGACGATGCAACGGCGGCGTGAATTGTTGCAACATAATTTAGATGGGATTCCTTGTCTGTGGTCGGATCGCGGCAAAATGCCCTCCCCCAAAGCAGGCTATAAGGGGGCAAGTATGAGGGTGAGGTTCAACCATCCAAAGCTTACCAAGTCATCGAGAGTGTGAGAGATGGGCGGCCAGAGTGGTCCCAGAGATTGAATAATTTTGAGTGCCGACCGAAAAAAAACATCGGCGGCATGGCAAAGTAGTGCCAAAGAGATCGGCATTGAGCGATGCAGCACCGACGCAGAGTGGTGCTTTGGCAGCGGAGAGAAAGTTGAAAGTGATGTTGAGCTGACGCAGGTAGGTCACACTGACATTGTGTCACGGCGCAAGCCCGGCGCAGATTGACGCATACAGGAAGGGCAGCTGACGCTGCAAGCCGCCGAATTGACGCAGACTGCCGCCGGATATCAGCCCTCCAGGATACCGGCAAAGGTAAGTTCAAGCATTGAGGCAAATTCAACTGACGCAGACTGACGCTGATCAATTTGACCGTGAGCGCCGCTTCACCTGAGTCCGAGTCCGGAGTGAGGGCCGAAGACAGGAGAGAAGAGTTCCTCCAAGCAGAGGGTCAGTAAGCAAAATACCTTTGAGGGTGGGGGGACAGGCAGTGAGGCTGAAACCGAAAGAAAGGTAAAGTACTTACAAGAATTTCATGGACCCTAGACAGCCCGCCTCCCGCCATCGACAACGCCGACCTTCCTCACTGCAAACACGGTCACCCTCCTGCCTTTTTGACACGCCGTCAAGGTGCCTCCCGCGTTGATGCCGCACCGATCCGTTCCCGCCCGCCCCGCCCGCCCCGCGCTTATTTGTCACTGCGTGGCACCGCCGTCCGAGTCTGTTAGCACCGCGGCGATCAATGCTCCTACGTCGCTCTTTTCACTCACACCACTACGTCGCCGCTCGACCTCCATCCTCACTGCCCTACGGCCTCGACTAGCTCAACACACTAACCCGCCGCTACTAAGCCCATTCTACAAGGTCCGCCATGTCACTGCCATGTCCTCGTAGCCTCGCCGCTTCCACTCATCCAGCCCGAACCTCTTCTTGCCGACGCTGACCACCAGCAAACCCTCCCCCGTGTCGATCCTCAGCTGCTGAGCTTCCACATTAGTTCCCCAATACCCTGGTGCCTGCCCTTTCCTTCAATGCTGATATGTGGATCTTTGCCGCTGCAGACTCTCGTCTCCGCGTCGCTGGAATCTATACTCTTCGCTATCTACCCGGTGTTTCCTGGCCTCACTTCAGGGTGGATGGATTTGGATTTGTCGGACTCTCGGTGCGTTTCCCTCCGCGTTCACCTACTTCGCTCTCTTTGTCTTCCACATCCCTTCTCCCACTCATTCTCACCCCTACCGTCCTCCCCTCCCTCTTTGCTTCTTCTGGCCATAAAATAAAACCCTCGTTTGTGATTCCTCACGCTACGTACTTACTCGGCCGCAGCTCAAGCAGTCACAATGAGTCGCTGTATTGAGCCCCGCTGCTCTCAATCGTCCACGAACGAGAACGCACGCCCCTGCCGCACGCTCCGAGCATGCTGCCCGACTGCAACATCGTCCTCGCTCGAGACGCACCGGCGCACACCATCGCTAAGATCACTGCCTCTACGCGGACTCGCGCTCCTCACCCCCTACATTCTCTATCCCCTCCCCGCCCACCGTGACCGTCTCCAGCACAGTCCCTCCCCGCTTCTAGACACCTACATGCCCGATGCCACTAATAAGCTTGAATTCCCCCCCTTCTAGTTCCGCATGGCGCCCCGCGACCATATCGAGCGCAGTATTCTCGTGCCACGACGCCCTTGCTCGACCGCATTCCCCACACACTCCCGGCAATTCCCATCGTCCACACCGCCGTCCCTCGGCGTCACCGCCTCGTTAGCCCGACGAGGCGACGTGCCTCAAAGCATGCAGCGCCCTCTCTCGGCCTTCCTCTCGCAGCAAGCGGGAATTCGGGCCGCCTGATGGCAACGCCGCAAGGGTGCGCTGGCACGCAAGAGTGGCAGTACTAGGATTGCTCACCCGTGCCGCTCATGCATTTGCTTAGAGCTACACTTTCTTTTTTTCTTTCGTGCCGCAGAGCATGCCGTAGCTGTTGTATTACTTCAGGTACGCGCTTGTATTAATATCAAAACATCCTTAATGGCATACTCTGTTTCAACCTCGTTGTAACAACTGCAAAAAGACTTTATTCCGTGTCTTTGTTCGCGACTCGGGCGCTCTAGGGTCGGATATGGGCTTGGATATGAAGTTATCAAGGTATGTAATCGTTCCTATTCTTCTTCGGGTGTCAAGCGCGTGCTAACTTGACAGTACTGTATTCAAGGTCAAATTGAAGTCGGACTCGTCACCGAATCCTACTGGTCCGCACGGAACTTGGCTAAAAGGTATGTTCCTTGTCTTTTGAATTCGATTTGAACCAATTCAATCCAGACCTCAAGATATTCGCAGCATCGCCTATGGGTGCACCGTGGCCGCTGCTCTCCGGGATTTCATCAACAGTACAAATTATCCAGTATGTATCTACCTCTCCAAAATATCTCATTTGAACAGCTATATCATTGCAATAGATGCGTGTTTGAGTTGTCACCGACATTCCATCCGTGACGTGGCTCGATTCCTGGACTCTGCTGTCCCGTTTCGAGTCCAGAGCTTCAAGGGCCTGCGGAGCCGCACACAGGTTAATATCGTCTCGTTTTACTTCGTGACCCCCCCGTTTTGGCTTCCTTTGGCCTTGCAGCCCGAGTGGAAATATGCAGCACGCGCAGGCGGTCTGCAGGTACGCAGGTAAGGCTAATTTAAAGAATTTCTTGTGAGTGCTGAATCCCAAAGTACCGGTCCTTGCAGGACCGCACCGACCGTACTATCCCCCTCCGGCGTCGCGTCCCAGACGCCGTACCACCCACGCGCTCGATACCACGACAATAAACACCATCTCCCACTCGCGTCCTCACGTTTACGAACGGTACGCTCCGCTCTACCCGTACCTCTTCCCTCGAACTCGTCGATTGTCTCTCGAGAGGGGTTTTTTGCCCCCCAGCAGATCGATCCCTTACATTAATTCCCTCCCCTCTCCGCGTGTCCCGTGATCTTCCCTCTGTGTTGACTTCCCGTCCATCTCATTCTCCATCCCCGTTCTCCGCTTGCTCGCAATTCCTCCTGCGCAGGCAAACGCGAATATACTCCGCCTGGACTATTAGCATACATACCTTCGGAATATTGTGCACTCAATAAGGAAGAGGGTACAATGCCTGTTGTTTATCGGAGCCGGGTAAGGCTCAACCTTTGAACTAAGATAAAGTCAGGATAGATGCGTGAATAAACTTCACACACCAGTTCACACAAGTAGAGCCTCACCGGTCGCGAGATCGGCAGGTTGTTGGTTGAAAGAAGCCTATATGGAATCTACCATGATAATTATTGCCTATCCTCATTGTGTACTGGTACTGAAAGTAATCCCGGTCCACTGCAGAACAGATGCCAAGACAGTGCCAGGACCACCCCTCCGTTCGTATGGGATCTAATGCGGTAATTATTGCATAGCCTCATTGTGTGCTGGGACTGAAGGTAAACCCGGAACACCGCAGAACAAATGCCAAGACAGCGCCGAGGGCTTCCGAGTCTGATATCGCCGACGGATATTGCGTAGGCCCGTTCTTCAAATATCGATCTGATTTCCTTCGAAGGCCCTAAGCTACGGTGATATCATGCTCTCGTCTCTCCTTCTTCAAACGCTTGTCGCCATCGTCACCGCAGGCTTTGTCCTCCGCTGCCTCTTATCCCCCGCTCGGAAGACCCGACTGCCCCCCGGACCGAGGCCTCTCCCGTTGATTGGCAATATTTTGGATGTGCCGGCAAAGCAGCCTTGGAGAACCTACTACAATTGGAGCCAACAATACGGTATGTATGCGTATGCGTTCTCAGTCGCCCGTGGTGCGTGATTTACTGAATGATCCTTTGACCAGATTCCGATATACTTTCCCTGCGTCTCCCGGGACTCAACCTCGTCATCCTCAACTCCGCCAACGCCATCCAAGAGTTGCTAGTTAAACGGTCCCTGATCTACTCCGACAGGCACGAAAATTCTGACCCACTCACCATCTGCGTCCAATAAATTTAACCCACAGGCCCCACTCCACGATGCTCGGTGACTTGTAAGCCTATCTAACAAACCCCCTCCCAGTATTAGTCCTTACGCGGTGGAAACTCCAGAATGGGCCTGTCCTGGGTGTTTGCCTTCATGGATTACGGGGACCGCTGGAATGGTGAATGCAGAATGCAGCCCCCAAAGTAGCACAACGCGCAACCTAAAGCTCACTGAGACTCGCAGAATACCGCAGACTATTCCATCGCGCGTACGTCTCCGAGGGCGTCGCGGACTCCAGGGCACACGAGTTGATGGCGGCGCGGCGGCTGCTCAAACGCTTCTTGTCGAGCAAAGGGCATTACGAGAGGGAGCTCCGTCTGTGGGTTTCATTTCGTTTCGGAAATTCACAATACAAACCGCGCATGCTCACACACAAGTCGTGTTTAGGGCTGCGGGCGACGTGATTTTGTCGGTGACATACGGAATATCGCCTGCGTCGGAGGAAGACGTGTTCGTACGGTTGGCGGAGAAGGCGGTCGGTGCCCTCGCGACAGCAGCATTGGGCGGATACCTCGGTGAGTCGCCCTCACTTCGAACGAAGATCATCGTACTCAGTCCCAAGTGGATTCAAAATGAACAGTCGACCTGTACCCACCGTTAAGAAAGATTCCGAGCTGGCTCCCCGGCGGCGCGTTCAAGCGCAAGGCAGCAACGTGGAAGCGACTTTTGGACCAGATGCGGGTCGTGCCTTTTGAGCATGCGAAATCCGAGCTGGTAGGTGATGGCGTCATCGATTCTTGTGTCACATTTCCTGGAACAATGTTACATTCCAGGCGAAGGGCTCTCAGGCAGCATCGGTTGCATCCCGGATCATTGCGTCCATCCAGTACGATTCGGTAGGCGCTGCTGAGGAAGAGGATGTGGCACAGAGTGTCCTGGGGACGGCATACATCGGTGAGGCTGCCGCCACCCCGTTTTTCTGCTTTGTTCTGATAATTATTTTGTGCCTTAGCGGGATCTGACGCCGCGAGTACTCCTCATATCAACTAAAAATCATTCCACTCATAGAATATCCGATCCCACAGAGCGTCGGAATCATGTGCTCCTTCATCCTCGCAATGGCCCTCCACCCTCAAATCCAAAAAACCGCGCAAAATGCCCTAGACGCATCCCTCGGTGGCCGACTCCCAGACTTCTCGGACTACGGCCACACGCCCTACATAGAGGCGCTCATCAACGAGGTCCTGAGGTGGAACCCCGTCGCGCCTGTGGGCATCTTCCACGCGACGAGCCAGGACGATGCGTATAGGAGGTACGTGATTCTGAAGGGTTCCGTCGTGGTGCCGAATATCTGGGCGGTGCTGCATGATCCAGAGGTGTATGGCGCCCACCCGGAGCGGTTTCGGCCGGAGAGATTTTTGACGCCGGAGGGGACGCTGAGTCCGAACGTGCCTGATACGGATGCCGCGTTTGGGTTTGGGAGGAGGATATGCCCGGGGCGAGGTGCGTCATTCATATGCATTTCCCAGCCAGTTCTACGCCAAAGAACGTCAGAAGTAATGATATACTACCGCAGTCATGGCGCGCAACACACTGTGGATCACGATTGCCTCCATTCTGGCTACGTTCGACATCACCGATCCTGTGGATGCTGCGGGGAAGCCGCTTACCGCGGAAGACAACCTGGAGTACACCACGTCATTGTCAAGGTCAGCGAATATTCTCATTCTAATCGACTGTTGATTAATCTGCCTTTGAATAGTCACCCCCCCTTCTTCGACTGTTCCTTCACCCCGCGTTCTGCGGTACACGAAGGTCTCATCCTCAGTGCGATGGAGTAGGACTGTGGATTCGTCCAAGACCCGGAGATCGTCGAGGGCTAATTCGTCTACTTTACATTCCCTTCCAGCGAGTAGACTCATCATAATGGGTGCGCTATTCTGTATTCAGAGAGATTAATTTTGCGAGCTCATTCCTGGTGGATTCGATTCTGTGCTCTGCGAGAAACCAGAGATATAATATCGATGGAGGTCGAATGCGAACACGCGAAATGGACGCGTGCGACAACGGTCTACGTGCATTTTTCTTATAGGAGGCCTGGTGGAAAAATTGTCAGAATAATGTTGAAGCTCTGGTCAACATTGGCCCGTGGTTAGTAGGCATGCCTATGTGAGAACCTGAGTATGGAAATCCAGATATAGACCGGGAGGATGTCAATAGTTGAGAATCTATCTAGGTAGGAACTAGATAGATTCTCAACTATTGACAGAGTCGATTGTACGAGTAGCTAGAGATACGTGGGCGGTATTTATGCAGAAAGAAAATTGGAATATTCCTGGTACCGGCTTAGGAACCAGGTCTCAGAAACATTTTGTAAAATCTCGATCATTGACACGATCATAACATGAAATTTGTAATTCCATTAATTTCTGGGAAATTTTAATTCCTGGTACCGACTTAGGTTCCAGGTCTCAAACGCGAATTGTAAAGTCCCCATCAGCAAATCAATAACATAACAAAATAAATATACTAAGGCCCCTCCGGGACCTGGTACCTTTTTCCACACAAGGCTCTAAATCCACCCAGTTGAACAGTTCCACTTGGCCCTCCATTCTCATTTTCATGATTTCAGAAAAATGTTGGGTGACTTCCCATAAGCATTAAAATATACTTGAGCTTGTTTGAGAGTGCCAATGATGCCATCGAACTGTAAAATATTCAAGCTGTCCACCAATGCGCTGAATTCCCATAAGATAGAATAAATAAATCCAGGTGGTGTTTGTCCATGTACAGAGGCCGGAAGCAACTCCAGCAGGCAGTGGGAGTGTTCTCAATTTTTCTTGGGGAAAATGTGCTGCAGGGCGGTTCGTAAAGTTGCGGCCACCACCTAAAACAGTTGATCCATTTAATAATAATCTGGAGGGGGGGTCGGTACCTGGGGAGGTCGGTACCCCTCCTCCAGCAGAATTGATTCGCATTAAATCTTGTACGTTTTTGGGATCCCGATTAATGGGGTCCTGACAGCTGCCTCGGCAAAGTACTCAGATATTCCTTCAGCATTTATTTCGGTCCATTTCACCCCTGAGTATCTGCTGCATAACACGCAAAGAGCCACTACCCAAGTCCCACATTATTGAGTCAAAGGGCACTGGAAAGTGGGTGGGATCCGATGTAACAATCAATAAGTTCCTGATAGGCTCTTCGCATTGCGCACGGCGTAGAGAACAGATCACTGTTCTCAGCTCGTCCCATGAGATGTCCATCAGGAAGTGAATTCGACACAGGATCCCAGAGATGTTCGAATACGACAGAATGAATCTAATGGCTTGAAGAATTCTAATGAGTGAGGGGGAGGTCTGCGACAAAATCTGGCAGTAGTGATCCCGATCTGCCCAGGTAACTTCGAGTTTTTTGCCTCGAAACCATCTCCATTCACAGGAATGCATGAACTGATAGCCTCCCCAGAGCTGAATTAAATCTTCGGGTAGTGGCTGACTTTCTGAAAATAAATTCAGATGACAATATCTATTTAAGGCCTCAAGTTCAAAATTTCCCACGGTGCTCACCTCTTCCACCATATCGAAATTTCGTGTTCTGTAATAGATATAGGACATTTCAAGGAGAATTAACAGGCCCCATTTGCTCACCGCGCTTAATAAAGCAGTTAAGATGCTGCTCAACACAGCCTTCACAGTGGGCTTTCCAGTGGATGTTATCCTGCATCTCTAGTTGAACTCTGGTTAAAATATTTCAGCTTGAGGGGATTCGAAGTCCAGTCTGTGGAAGCCATGGGCAGAAGCAGAGATGAAAATTTGCCAGCACTCGCCGCAATACGGGGAAATTCGGCCCGAGCCCTAAGGCCTCTAAGGTCTGGAAGAAATTTCCCCGGAGCTCTAAGGCTTACTCTAAGGCCTTCCTAAGCCTTAGGCCTTAGGGCCAACACTGGTGGAGAAATGGGCAAGAGAAAGCGCAAAGACTTGCTGACGGGCCGGCTTGAATTCGACAGCGATACTGGTAAATTGGTCAAAAAGTCACCGGACTTCCGGCACTATCTACGCGTCAAAACCCCGGACCATCGTCGCGCATTGACTCGCATGGTACTATCAGGTCATAGTCTGGCCGTGGAACGTCGCAGATGGAAGGAAAGAGGCAAGCCCCTGGTTCCGAGAAAATGGCGCAAATGTAGGTTCTGCCAAGAGTTCATCGAGGTTCCAGCCCACGCCATGTTTATCTGTGACCACCTAGAGCTGACGCAAGTACGCAAGGCAATCCTGGCCGACCTATATGCCAAGGTCCCCGAGTTTAAAGGCGCGTACATGGATAAAATGGAATATTTTCGAGCAATTCTTGCGAAGAGAGAAGTCACACCAATACTGGCTAAGCTCGCATTCAATGTTCTCCGGATATATGATGCACCCCAATGCTACTTCTGGAACCACCAACGGCCCTTGATACCTCACCCTTGCGAACTGTCCTGGCCTGGAGCCTCTGTTGGGTCACTCCTCGGGTCACAAAATTTCCTGATACCAGTTGGTGGAAATGATGGAATTGTGGCGGGTCACTGACAATTTTACAGGGCCACCAAAACCAATGGAAAGGGTGGAAAAATACGTTTTTGGCTCCAGGACTGGTGCTTGAGGGTGTAACAGCCCAGAAGGAGCATTCCATGGAAGTCATTTTCACCTTATTTTAGGCAGTATGTATGATACAACGGTAGCCTCTAGTATGAGGCGATCTGTGGTATTTCCAGGTGCTGAGTGTAGGTGTGTAGGACAATATAACACAATCTGACACACCGAGTGTTGTTTCTTCGTTGTATATTCCTGCTGCATGGATTCGAAGAAATGCAGATGGCCTGGTTGCGCATCGCCATAGCCGTGGAGGATCTACGGTTTTCCACAAGCAAGTAAGACAAAGTAGACACATAGTGGAATCTCTACTTACCTGTAACCCAAGGGCTTTGAAGACAGGCTTCGTAATGTCGTTCCACAGGTCAGCTAGAAGCCTTCGAAAAACCTCATCTGAGTCTTGATGCTCCCTATCCTTATTATTCCACCAATGGGTGGGGCTACTCCAGGAATAATAAGGGCAGGCGGTGAATTCAATATTTGGCTCGCTCCCCGACTTCGTTACGGAGCGACTGATATTTCCTTACACAGCGCTCTGCCGCTATTGGGATTACTCTTCTTCCCTGATTTCGTACCATATTCTAATTTGGCAGCTTCTCCTTCTACCCGGACCTTCTTCGCTATGGTGGTGGAATATAAGGATGGTACCGTGCGGCTGTGCAACTCCCCCTCGTGCAAGTTCTCTTCCACACCGCGCTTCGAGCTCGTTTCTGTGGGGATTCTTTCCATACACACAGCGGCCCTTTTCGATTTCGTTCGCCTTGACCTCTTTCCAACGCCGATGCAGCGTCACCCAGCCATTTATCAGATTGAAAACGCGTAGAGACTGTGTAGGGGAGGTGTAAAACGGCAACCTTTGGGCTCCACATGTAGGCCTAAAATTTGGTTGCGGCACGCAAACTCAAACTGTAGAATTATGTATGCACTTCCAGCAAGGTATTTTCTGGCTTCGTAGTACACTTAACAATGCCAGAATTTCACCCCTACACTGCCGTTATTACAAGTTAACGTAATTGCATAAGGATGAACATGGTTGAGAAATGAATTCGTTACATAGGTTATGAACCTGCCGTCGAAGATTGAACTACCAAACTAAATACTAAAGCGAGTTCACATCCTGCGCAAACGTGGTCCAATCACTCCCAAACCCATCATATACATCTGTTGTCGCAATATTGAGATTTGTGATGTAGACACTGGCGATCCCCGCCGTTTCGAGGGTCTGGATGACCGAGGAGAGCGTAGCGGTGGTGTTGGGGAATGTGTGGATGATAACGGATTGCTGTGAGGCGTGGGGAAGCGGAATACTAGAACCCGCCGCAACGTCAGATTCAACTTCAACATTTGGACCAGGCACTGCATTTCGACAGGTTCTGGACCCACCCTTGCCGAGGTGCCTCGGCAAACCCATCGAGGTTAGCCGAGGCACCTCAGCAAAGGCTCGGCATACCTGGACCGATGGGGTCCAGGCTAGGTCCGAGGAACCGTCAAAATGCAGTGAGGGAGACACAAAACATACGGTGCCTGCTTCTGATATTGCGCGTACGTATCCTCGAAGGTGACGATCTGGTTTGCGATGCTATAATACGTGGAGGCGCCGATGTCTTCCCCGGGTTCAACACAACCTGCATGCATGACCAGCTCAATATGAGTGGTACAGATACCCAGAAGAAGTACGCGTACATATCCAGTGGTTCCGGACGCCCATTTCGCGGCGCGTACCGTATCGGTGTATACCTGGTACGTGGAGATTAGCCCCGCCTGAGTCTCGTCGAAGAAGATGCCGTCGACGCCCCAGGCGGCTGTCCACCCAGAGTAGGTCTGCACGTCCTGCGTGACGGCCGCCTGGGCCCGCGTGCCGTAGCCCGTCAACACGTACCCCAAGAGGAGCACGTTCGCGTGCCCGCGGAGGGACCTCACTCCTGCCTGGTAGGTCGTGTCGGGCTGGGAGCCGGGGGAACCATCAGGGCCATCGTCAGGGTTCACGATGATGTAGAATTGCACGGCGGGGAAAGTTGCGATTCTGGAAATAGGTTCTGTATCAAAACCACGACGAGGCAAAGAATTGGGGGCCGCACGCCGTCTTGAGAGGGGCCCACGTTGAAGACGTCTCTGGGTAGGAGTATAAAGGGACCTGTGGGTGATAGGATTAAAGTAGGATGGAAATATTTTTACGGAATTTGCAAACGATTATTCCAGTCTTAGCATGGACTGTGGTGGCTGCCAGGAATGCGAGAACAGAGATGGGGATGGCTGCAATCATGGTCGAGGAGAGTGCTGGTTTGGACTGTGCAGGGTTTCTGATTCTTATAGTTCCCTGAAAGCTCGACTCGACGTCATGGAAAGTATCTGATACTAAGATAGTTCTAACGACGCCGGCTGAGTGTTCATAGGTTTGAGTATCGTTAGGTTTGAATTCAGTTGGTACCTGAAGAGGGGTAAACAGTTCGATCTGGCAGATACTCCACTTTGCGAAGCATTTCGCGGGCACTCGATCCATATATGACGTATGGAGTCCGCCAGGAGTTGTTGGCCAGGTAGGGCGAGGCAGTACGAGCCGCTCGGTCCTGCCTTTCTTTCGCTTTACCCAATTGGTGCCGAGCGCCCCACCGTTACAATGTACAAGCGGCGATATTGCGGACTTTCCGAGTTCGCACGAACGGACAGATCTAATTTTATGAAAGACAAGACTGCAAGTCCACATCGTCGCATAGTCTTCCACTTGACTCAATTGGTTGCCCAGCTGTTCCAAAGCACAAGCGGGGATACTGTGGGGTTTCCGAGTTCACAAAAAGCTTCGACCGGACGGAGAGACTAACTTTATAAAAGAGAAGACGGTAGATAATCGTTTGTCTGGGCACCGCCCTGGTCTCGGCTGTTCGTCATACCATGGGACGTTTATGTAGGCCATACGATAGCAGAATCGAGTGCACGCATGTGTCTTGACCTATTACCAAATCCTTGTGTTAGGCATCTTCCTCGGTGAATTTATAGGCACGAAGTGTCATAGCATGAAACAGTTGAGGAAATAAGAATGGTGATTGGATCCATGGTGTTCGCGTGGCCGCTCCGATGCAGGCAGCAAAAAAATAATTACTATCTTCAGTCCCAATATGTGATCTACTTAGCACGGGCAGGGCCGATGTCGACCTAGTCGGCACTTTCTCGTCATCAAGTGGTGGTTAAGCGGAAACCAAATTAATCTTGGATTTGTTAGAACGTCCGCGGGCCCTGGGGAAGTCAATACCTGAGAGTCCGAAGTCGCAAAATCAAATGTCCTCAAATCCGATGTTAGATAATTTATTAGTTTAAGCGTACCTCGGGAGCCCATGTGGAATCGTGCATATCAAGGGACAAGCAATGGCCACCCTGAGTAGTCCGCTCATTAATAATGAATCCAAAATGGAACGGGTGGCAATGACCTTCACTGAAGGCCACTTCGTTTCGTTCTCACGGACTGGGCGGGGATGAATATCGCCCAGTACAATTGCCGGCGGATGGGATATTGAAATGTTATCCGATTTATGATTGAGGATCGGTACCTCTGGCGGCCACGGGGGAAATAACGCATAGTGATCGTGAGCAGAGGACGACTGCACGCTCTCCTGCGGATTCACTTATATAAGGGGCAGGTGCATACATCCAGACGAGCTCGCCTTTCGCACCGAAAATGTACTGAACTGCTCCTAGACCGGAGCCGGTCTGTCTATGAAGCAAGCTGTCGACCTAGATCGAGACTCATCTCTCATCTACAGGCTGGTTCCGAGCCTAAACTGCTCCGAATGTCAGCCAGCAGTCGACATAAGGATAAGGAACCTCACTATTTATAGTGTACCTCGCGACCTTGCCGCGATCTTTGTCGCCTCGGGCAACTCAGAGTTCGCACAATGTAAAAGTGAAAATTTGGGCCAGGTGGGAAGGTGATATGATGGCACCGAAACGTTGCACTACTAATGAGTAAAACAGCCTGCCGGGGACGGAGTTCCTGGCGGAATTGGAAGACAGTGGTACACCGCCAAATGACCCAGGTTACTCGAGTACAACCAGCTGGCAAGTTCACATGGTGACCAGCTTCTGCGACACTTGTGAACAGGTTGCCTCCAGGTGCATACCAACTCCACTTTAAGCTGGGATTTCAGTCAGTTCTGTACCGAAGCTAAAATCGTCCAGTTGATAATTAGACCAGTACGAGGTCTAGAACAATGATAAATTCCACCCAATACAAGGTCAAAGCGGCGAACTATAGTCCAACTATATAGAAAATCAGAGGTCTCGTTCTGTATCAAAGCTCAGGATTGGGAAGCTGGAAATGAAAATGGGACGGTCAGCTCGGCTGTGAGCTTGTGGAACGGAGGACACGTACCTCGGACATCATTACAGAAGTTTGCCCAATCGCTTGGGATACTTGTATACTCGGCGTTCGTAATGAAGATGTAGCCAATCCCAAGCTGTCCGGATAGCTGATTGACCAAGGTCACAGGAGTAGTCGAGGGTCCGTCATGGAGCAAGACGGATTGCTTGTGCGCCGGGGCCGCTGTACTGATAACTAGTTGCGACACGCTGTTACGTGTAAGCCAATGTTCAGGCGACGAGATAAATGATATCATGCCTGAACGAAGAGTAAAAGTTCTCGATTGAGACGACAAGATCTGCAAAAGTATAGAAGGCGGTGACAGGCGTTACACCTGGGTTGAACATTACCTGAACGAACAAACATCAGTCTGACACAGAGTAGAAGAACAAAGAGACGGACGAAGGCACTGGAACCCAGTGGGCCGCTATGCACAGAAGTGGCATATGATTGATACAAAGACACAAATTGTGTCGTTGCCTCCGTTTCATCGAAAAAAATCCCAGTAGGTCGATATGCTGCTCCCCATTGTCCATAAGTCGCAATATCCGTGGTAACAGCCGAACTGCTTCGTCCTCCGAATCCCGTAGCGACATAGCCAATCACGCGCACGTTAGCATGAGATTTCAGGCTAGCGATGCAGGATTGATAGTTGGTGTCGGGCTGTGTATTGGCGCTACCTGGACCACTGTTAGGGTTGATGACGATGAGAAATGGAAGCGTCGGGTTGGCAGTGACGCTGAAAACGAGACGTCAACAACGAAACGGGCGTCCGGAAGGAAGTCTTACGCAGTGAATACCGGAGTCCATGCAGCACATCCATCATTGAAAACGAGGTCCGGATAGATGTATAGAGGAAATATCACCCCATTGGACACCAAGGCGACGACTGGACGGAGGATAAGAGCAGCGAAAAGCAAGGGAGCGAACATTGTTTTGTTGGGTTGAACAAGCCGGTTGCAGGTTTTTGTAGCTGCCGAGACTCGAGCCAAGCGCTGACGTAGTAGCTAGACCTATGATGCTGTACCGAGTTATTCTCAACACTGACAGATGTGCTTCGAGGCACATCTGTCACTTCTCTCGATGCATTCCAAGCATGCGCCTGAACCTAAGTAAGCAGGGCAAGGGGGGGTCGGCATTAAAATTTCGGATATGGGGTGGGAGGGGGGGGGGTCCCCAGGAGGGCCGAAAAAAACTTCTACCTATATGTTAGTAGGGAAGGAAAAAAGACCTTTCTAGGCCTTTAGGAGCTTCCAAAGGCTTAAGTTCACTGTTGGGAGCTCAAACGGGGGCTTGTATGGAGCTGAGGAGTGCTCAGTTTAGTTTTTTAGATCTAATGTGGGCCATATAAGACTGAGAAAAAGTTGAATTTAATGCAGTAGCACCCATAGAATAGTTGAATAACACTGGAACGATGCCCTCGACGATGTGCAAAAACATTGTGAATTTTGTGGCCAAATTGGGGTGGTGGCGGTGAGGATGCACATGACCGGAAAGAGCGGTCCGCTGCCAGGAGTGGGAAACTCCTTCCCTTTATGGAAGGAGAGGGGGGGAGGGGGGTCTAGGGAAGGTCGAAAAAAACTTTTCGACCCTATATCCGATTTTCGAAAGCCGAACCCCCCTTGAAGCAGGGACGAATCTTTGTGTTCTCGCACCTTGCATGGATTTCCGGGTGATCATGAGCAATATGAAAAAAGGGAATGAATGTACAGTTGGTTCAACGGTAGACCTTGAGAGCTACTATTTGACGCACTTGAGATAAGTGCAACTGATCACGGGTATTGGTTGGTCCGTGTGGAACGTGCCAGGGATGAAATTCGTTAATCAGTCGTAATTCGAGGAATTATTTCATTGTGAACCAGTGAATGGTCTGCAAACATTATCATGACCATGTCCAAACAACGGCACCTTTGTGGAGCATCATCGAATGACTTGGATTGGGAGACACGGATTTGGAAGATGTTCCCTGATCCCCCTGTAATGGCTAATACCAACCTCAAGGGCCATCTGTGACAGAATCAGAGTTTGTTCCTGCTGACAAGGTCAGAAGCAAGGCTCGCACATAAGTCTGTCGGCTGATCCCGCTATCGCCACCAGAAGCCGCAATATTGAGAGGCATTAAATAGACTATATTGCCGAGTACAGTCTTACATTTCGAAAAACAACCCGCCGTGGACGGCAACACCCCGCATCGCGCAGCAACCACTCTTGTATCGGCAGGGATCTTCTCCTTATAATTATCCTATGACTAATGGGATAGGAATTGTTCACGGTGATTCCCCGCGGGCTCCGTGCATCCAGGACCAGCGGTACGGTGCGGGCCCCACATGCATGAGGGTACGATGGCATTGGGAGCGGGTTCGGATCTACATATATCTGCTCAAATACAAGTTCCGTGATCGTGCACAATGGAAGAGTACCAACCTGCATCTTCGCACAGCGTACAACGAAAGCGACGCCAGTGCATCCTGAATTGACCGGGATGTAAGGGATGCACACCTCCGCAGCTGATAAACTCACAGTCCTTGCGCGTGACGCCAATGAATGTTGCACTCGATAAACCAATGCCTCCTGAGACCGTGGGCGACGCATTTGGAAGCATAGTTGGCGGTGACGCAACCTGTACCATGCATTGATAGCGGACGCCGACTCTATTCCTGCGTCTCGGGGCGGGGGTCCCCACATATCCGCCGGAAGATATGCTTATCTTTGTTGATCCGCTGCATATCCGCTGGTAAGATCACTTCCTAGTGAACAAGAGGGTACCGTACAGTTTCGCTCAACTCTTATGTCACGCATCACACCCGATTTCTGAAAACCGCTGCAATAATATTTTCTCGATTTCAGTGGACTTAGCAGATTTGTCGGAAAAATCAAAAGTCGCGTGCATTTAAGAATTGAGCGAAACTGTACTGTATTTGTTCACTTTTTCCAAATCCCAGGTTCGGAGCAGGTCAGGTACCTACTAATAGCCCCATTTTGATTGTGCGGTCATACTGTAAACAAGTCTCACAAAGTTCATTGGAGGCAGGAAGTAGTGTTGTTGCGGGCCAGGGCCCAAGCCTAAGCCCGACCCGCGGTAGGGCTCGGGTACGGCTCAAGGTCGGGCTCAAAATTTCGGGCGCCCCGCGACCCGGGCTTGGGCCTGGGTTGGTGTGGGTGCACCATTCATCAGAATTTGGGTGAGTAATGGCATTTACAAATTTACTTCTAACACCTATAACCTGTATTTCACGGTACCATCAACAGGTATCCAATTTCAACCAATTCAACAGCCAATCCCGGTACCTTGATGGGACTGCATGCAAATGAGGTGTCTTGGGAAGACTGTTTCAAGTGGTTTTTAAAATTCCCTGTGAGTTGTGGAGGTTGTCTGTGACATCACAGAATAATATTACGACTGAATAACTCACTTGATTTGGAGTTTGAAAAATTCCCTCCAAACCCAAGCCCGACCCGACCCGGGCCCTACCTGAGGGTTTGGGTCGGGCTCAAAGTTTACTCAAGCCCAAGCCCTGTCCGACCCGAGCCCAGCCCGGGCTTTCAAGCCCGACCCAACACTGACAACACTAGCAGGAAGTCAGTATAACTCAGCATTGGAGCAGATAAGACTGGTGGCAAGGGGTAATGATTTCACGAAATCCACATTTTACCTTGAAACTTCTTTCTCAGAAAATGTCGGGACCCCTCCTCCCCTTCTTGATCTGAAGTTACCTTTCATGGTAATTTTACGTGATGCCTGGGGCCCAAAAGGCATTAGAGACGGGGTTTCTTGGGCTCGGAGGTGGTAATCATCTCAAAGAGGTGTCCTGAGGGCATTTTTCACGAAGTTCCACAAGTATTGGAGAGGGGAAAAAATTGTGTCCAGCCCTTTGCCGACCTCACGTGAATAATTACGCTGGGAGAGGCTGTGCTCAATCATCCCAACTGTGGTGATAATGTATCAACTGCCCCCCTTACTAGATAACCGATGTAGCCCACTGCGCGGCAAAGCCCGCTATCTATCTTCGGCCGATGGACTAGAAACATTGCATATTGCATAAAAAAGATGCAGTCCACCACTACTGCAAGGAAATCCGACGTGAATTTACACAGATAACCGACTAATCTGCATCAGGGGGGACTTATTATATCAGACCAGCAAAAAAATTCAGCAGAGCCACTCGAGCAGAGAAACATAAGCCGTCAGGGATTCGCAAGTGAATAGGCAGAATGAGACTAATAATAAAAGGTCTACGAAAAGACGATGAGTTGAGTAAGAGAAAACCAGCCAAAAAAATAACCACGCACACAACAGAAGGTATGAGCAGTGCACCCGATGTCCAGATGTGCCGTCTTCATGGCAGTGGGAAACGGGGGAACGGTGGTAGAGGATCACATGAGGCTGTATAAGGCTTCAGGCCAGGTAGAAAAATTCAGTCAGAATAAGACATAATGAACAGCAGATGAGTTGCGAGAGCTAGGTAGAAGTATAAAAGGTCGAATGGGAATGGAGGGGGGGGGATTTATTATACTCGCGTGGTCCACAGGCTGAACAACGAGTTTACGGAAGACATACAAGTAGTACTGTAGCGGGTGGTTATCCTCACAGAATTCTACAAGATGCCGACCGAGCACAACATCATTCCAGGGGTTCGATTGCACAAGACGCTGGCAAACTGCAGACTGGCCGGCCGTTTGAATGGCAGGACCTCTGGTTAAAACCCTGTGGGACCTGACCACGAGCGGAGTGCGCAAGTGTACGAAAGGGGTTCCCCCCTCCCAGGTATAAATCCCCAGTGTCCACCAGTCCACTGAAGGCTGTCGTACGTCTTCCCTTTGCAGATGCATGCAAAACCACCTGTCTCCGAAGAAACAGACCCACGGATTTTTGGGCGAGTTGTCCATCAACCGACGACCCAGAAGCACAAACACAACAAAAACAGCTGCCTTCAGCCGGTGGAAATCCTTCGAGTCTCGATGGTGGCCATGATGGAGTCCAGGGTGGCCAATCGCTCCGGTGGTATCCGTGGGCTAATCGCTCCGTCAGGCAAGTCTGTCCAGGTTCCATGATGGCCAACCGCTCAATTGGTATCCGCAAGTCCAAAGGTTCAAAAACAACAAGAAAAAAGCAGCCGGCTCCAGTGGACTCCAGGGTCGAAATCCTCCCGAAGATGGCCATGATCGAATCCAAGGTGGCTGGTCGCTCCGGTGGTATCCGTGGGCTAAGTGTAAAGGTTGGAGTCCAGAGCATGGCCTTGTCTGAACGCTGCCGCGAGTGAATCGCCAAGCCAATTCCATCCGGAGATAGTCGGACATCACGGAATTGGGCCCGATGGTCCGTGCGCACCAAAACGCCAGCGCATCGAATGTCGTCCGTCATTAAGGCTGACCAGCATCGCGCCCGCCCCGGTAAGTACGTTGAGTCAGTCCAAAAGGCCAATGCAATCCATTTAGAGGCCAAAGGTAGGGTCCGCCGTCATCCCGGTCCAATAATAGGCCAATGATGCAGGTAAGATTCCGCAAGAAGCGCCACAACGTAAAACGGGACATTGTCTTCCTGAGGCAAGGAATGGCCAATCCACGCAAAGACACATCGCGCATCAACATCCCAGATGGTGCTTTGGTCCAAGGATCCACAAATGGCCAGGTTTTGAAGACTTCCAAAAGGTGACATAGTGGTTCCGGTCAAGGGCATCCGGTCATCTCCGCGATGTTGGGGAGTGGCTGTGAATGAACTCTTCTGGTTTGAGCTCAATGGCCAGCATACAAGTTTGTCCATTAAGATTTACTTATGGCTATTTTAACAACGAAAGTGAAACACAGGAGTACTAAGACAGAAAGGGTTAACAGAAAGGGTTGGATGCCAAGCAACGTTCCAAGGAGGGAGAGCAAAGCGAAAGGCCATGTGGCAAAACGACGTCATTTGGTGACATAATCTTGCAAACTCGTTTCGATCACTTTTTCAAAGCACTGCAAAAACCCACTACTAAAGATAGCGGGAATTGAAAAATTGTGGGATCCGAAGACCCTCTGAGTGTTCCACCTCGCTCCACCCCTCTGGTGGCCGGTTTTCACCCCAAGTCGAGAAGGATACATCTCGCCATCGTGGTGGGAAGAAGGATTCAGCAATCCGTGGAGCGAACGACTGGGTGCTTCAAGTCGCTCCACTTTGACGTTTGTCGAGACATCCTTTCTAAAAGATTTCCTCGTTTGACCGGCAGAATGCAGACCTTATTCTCCCGCGCGTTATCTGCGGCTTTCCCGCGTCCTCTTCCGTGTCTCAGCCACTGTGCATACTTGAGTCCCTGGTGACTGCGTCGCTGCAAATATACACGGTGCTGAACTCTGATGTCGACGACCCTTTGATGACGTAGCCAAGAGAAGGTGCGAAATGAATGCCTCTCTAACAGCCGAACGCCATTCAGGAATCGTGGGGATCTATCTGTTGATCATTTGTGGTTCCATCAAGCAGGCACAGAATATGATGTGTGCGCCAAGCTACCCTCGGCCGCTATGGCACATTTATGACGCCAAAATCTTCCAAGTCAAAGCGGTCAATGCCCTGAGAGTATGCGCTAGCATATTTAGCGCAGCGCTGAGAGTATGTGCCACTGTAAGAAATCTTCAACGCTGTTTCCTGTTTGGCAACGTATCAATCGAATGCCATCTTCGTTATTTTTGCTCATGATGAATACTTTCCAGGGGATCTGACAAAGTGGCGCGGCGCCGACCATATATTTTCAAGGAGCTGACAGATCCCTCACGGGCTTGCCCTCACTCTTTTGTCGATGCCGTTGTATTGTACTTCCATCCTTTGCATCCAGCTTGTGCTATTGCCGTCTGTCGAAGCCCTTGCAGTGCGTCCTTTTGAGGCATCCGAATTCCATACTGATGTCTGCGGCAGGTTCTGCTGCCTCTGTACGTTGACCCTATAACGAATTGTTCCGCGTGGTCGCCTGTCATCGCCGCGTGAGGGACTTCCAGTCATCGCTCACTATTTAACCTAACTCAAATTTTTGCAGTATATCTGCGCATCTGACTACAACATTCTATATCATTGTAAACCCGGACAATGGACCAGGTTCTGGCGGATCGCAACCCGATGAAAACTATGCCGCATGTATTCCCCATCTGCGACCGTCTGGAAGTCAAGTTGTTGTATTAGGATACGTTGATAGCTCTACTCCGTCCCCTGCCACCCTAACGGATATCGACACCTACGCTGGATGGGACAGCTCGTACCGCCCCACCGGGATTTTTCTCGATCTTGTCTCACCCACTGCGACTGCGAACGTCTCACCCACTGCGAACCTCGTCAATACATACCAAAGCTATGTATCGCACGCGACTTCGAAGGGCTTCACTTTCGTGACTGCATTTTTATATTCGCCGGTCTCTGCTAATTCATTCCCACCAGACGGCCTTAGATCCCGGGGAACCAGTTTCCGCAGACTATTACCAAATGGCCGACCTTGTCAATACCTATGAAGATTCCTATTCGTCGTTCGACCTCACCTCACTGACTGGAACGATATCCAAGCAATCGGTAACGCTGGTAGACGCACCGTCCACAGGGTCTTACAGTTCAGTGATATCGCAACTACAAAGGCTAGGGGTGAAAGCGGTCTATATCTCGAACGTCCCAGACAGCGATCCAGATCTTCCCGTTCAGTTGTCGAAGTTTGTGAGCGAGGTCGCGAGTGCGATAGGGGTGCGTGGTTTTCCCGAAGAGCGGATGTGCTTTTATACCACCCGTAGAGTTCTGGATTCTCTTCCTCTGGTTCCACACCTCCCCCCACACCTTCAAGCCATTCTGTCTCGTCGTCCAAAGCCGTCAGTTTTTGTGTCTGCCTACAAATATTTATTCTCATTCGGTTGCTAGGCATCGTCGGCCTCTTCATCGCAATCCACAGCGTTCAACAGCGTCAGTGGACTATTACGTTCACTTATTCCGCGCAATAAGTGGCTTCCTTTCAGAGTCTCGGGACTTCCTCTGTTCAGTCACCGAAGCCCTCTTCCTCTCCTGTGGATCCGAACCAAGTAGGGCTCAAATCCTAATAGTGGTCAAAGGCTCAAATCTCAAAAGGCTACATCCCACAACCACAACGGACCTCTCATAGGCACCATCGTAGGTGGTGTTACCGCGGGCCTACTCCTGGCGTTTCTCGGAGTTTTCCTCATTTTTGTGTATTTACATCGGAGGCGCAACGGGCACGCAGCAGGTACTTTTCCTGACCTCTTATTTCAAACATATACAAAGTTTTATGCAGCGCCCGCCGAACCAATAGATGCGTTCACCGACTACGACACAACCCGGAATGACAACATCAAGGCCCGGCGGGCGGACTCGGCAATGCCAGCCGGCAGAATTTCCACATCCCCAGATTCTCCTATCTCCACGACCGCAGATTCTGTGATACCCACGACCGCAGATTCCGAGATGCCCACATATACCCGCAGTCAAATCGAGTCTTTAATAGGCCCACCTCCCTCATACTCAGCTATCGATTGATTTCTTTGATTTATCCCCTTATTCTACGTCCTGCATTTGCCGCCGTTGCATGTATTATCTACAAGTATCACCACGATCTTCAAATATGTCCATGTTCGGTGTCGATTCCACCCCCGCTTGATTCCCGCCAACGCCTATTAATGTCGACCAACGTCGGCTTGAGTGAGCAACCCATAGGCGGAGATCGGCGAGGGTGGGTACATCTGTGCCTACGGGGGGGTCTGAATGCAGTGATGCGTAAGTGGAACAGATATTTTTTGCCGGAAGAACGTGGAACTGGATTTAATTTTGGCTACAGTTTGATCACAATCTAACGAGGTTCGCTGCTACAGATGAGAAGGCCTGGTAGCGGATAGTCCACACCTGCACTCGATTATTTGTTGGGAACAGAATTTCTGCAGGGCTGCTAGTTCGAATCGAGCCTGGGCCATTCACGGGGGCCGGGGAAACTCTTATTCCTCACACAATTCGTTTCCCACTGTCCCAGTATTGCCACCTCAAATGATGCAGCGTGAGAGGTCCGCTCAAGTAGAACAAGAATTCCTCGTCAATGGAAGGGAACATGGAACTACATTTTATTCTGGCTTCATTTTGATTCCCACCCAGCACAGGTCCGCGCCTGCAAACTGTAACCACAATTGTTGGAGATTTGACAGGAGGCGCTCGTTCGACTCGAGCCCGGGTCGTGTCGCACTTCCAGTCTCTTTTTTCCCTTCTGAATGTGTTCGGCTTGAGTTCCACCTTTATAGCGCCCACACATAAATGACACAGATTCACTCAAGTCCACTGATTCGATCTTCATCTCGCACTATGTCTCCCTTACAGCCGTACAAACACAATGTCACTGCATGGGGGACGTGTGGCTAAGCGGAGATGCCACAGGTCCTAGCCGGAAGACCGGCTGCCGTCATGATTACGCAATGAGACGTAACGACGGTCGTGGTTTCGAATCCCACGCAACCGCAGAAAAGTATAATGGCGGCCATCTAATTTCGGCACGGACACCCTCGACGGCATCAGTGGTGAACTTCCACACCGCAACCCAGATGCAGGATCTTGGAATGCTTCTGCAGACTGAGTACCCTTACTTCAAACATCCCAAAAAAAAACGAGGTTACTAGTAGTCGAGGCACCTTGGGAACGGCTCGGCATACCTTGGCTAAGGTGGGTCCAGAACCTGTCAAAATGCAGTGTGTAACATCATAATGTTCACGGATACACAAGAAAGACCTGGCAGCGGATGCTCCGCACCTGGAATCTAAGATCTTAGTGGGGTTACTCGTTCGATTCGAGCCCAGGCCATGTTTCACTCACACTGTTTTCTTTAGCATTTCTCGTGGTTGTTGTTGAAGCTGCGACTAGTTCGAAAGTCGAAGAACCTTAAAGCTTACAGGCGTGGTTAAGTAGCGGATGGACTGCACCGGCTCTGTGTAGGACTCCCCCGCAGTCTATGTAAGAGGCGCTCGCTCCATTCTCAAGCCCGACTGCCATCACCTCATATTTAATACCCGCCTTTTTTTTTGTCAAGGTCCATGCTAAACCGGGTTAAATGCGACGCTTTACTCAGTTCCGTTGAATGTGACTGATACTGAATTATCATTAATCTCCCATCGGGTTTCCATGCAAGTCGAAGTCAAGATTGCCTATATACCAAGCCGCCCCACATCAAGTAACGCAACAAGTCGGCAAGTACAAAATCACTATCACACCCTTGCTCTCATCATCCAAGCGCATCGTCTTCTGCGAAACGAAGGCTGTCGATCCTTGCTCTCTACATATGTGATTTCTTCCGCAGACGTGAGTTCCACCATGTGTCGTGCCCTTTATTGCAGCTTAGGTGCTGCGTTGTGAACGAAGTCTGATTCAGAACTAATTTAGAAGTCTAGGTTATCCACGGCCGACCAGCGATAACAGCGGGATGGTACCTTATGAGCTATTAAAACAAGGTTCTGGGCGCAACAACCCGATCTGGAGTGACGTCGATCCCAGTGGGTGGATGCGTGGTGTGGACGACATTTTCTTTCGTCCTGATGCGCCGATTTTTTGATGGTGAGCCTTCCAGTGGTCCTCTGGGAAAGCCGGCGAAAATCAATTTAGGATCACAGGCTACGATATCGTGCACAAATATAGTTTGTGGGGTTACACACCCGCTTCATTCTTGCAGCGTTCTTGCCGTATTGTACGTAGAATGAGAAGGTATTCCGAAAAAAGTTGAAATCTGTTCATGCGAGTCCAATATACATTTTTCAAAGGTATTTTGACCCATGCGCTGGTTGGGGAGAGGGACGGGCTCCGCATTCGGGAAGCCAAAACGGGTCCAAGATTAATATTAAGATTGGAGAACGTCCACGTTTGGATGCAAACATCTTATATGTTCTATCTCCGCTTGGACTCCTTCCTCATCCGCGCCGTTCCAAGACACATTTCCGGAAGTGTTCAATGTAAGCCGCAATGATTTTCTGTGTCCTTCATATATTCTTCACAATCATGGACCCCGTTATCAATGCTATCTCACGTTGGTCTTGCGACTAGCTTTCATTCTACTTCGACGGCGCATGCTTTGTCACCCATCTCACGATTTAGAAGTCAACCGACTATCATGAAAAATCTATACCGTAGAATATACTTATTCTCCACATTTATCGGAGCGAAGCGAAGGTCCATCTTGTATTCATTCGCTGTAGGGTATGAAACCGTCCGTAATACGCCCACGGCTACACCCGTGCGTGCCAAATGAAGGTCCGACAGCTACAATGGATGAATGTTCGTCTGGTATGCGTCCCGAGATCATACTCACTGCTACACAATGCTGGGCTCGAAATTCAGTTGTTCAGAGAATGGTGGTAATTTGACTTACGGATTCTTCTGCGCTGTATGATCCGCCGCTGAGTACTGCGAGGAAATCAGGATCCGTGTAGGCATAATGTGCGACTCGAACTTGGCGTAAACGACGTAGATGGCCGGAGCCTCGGTTACATAGCGATTGATAATGAACCCCAACCTATATCCAATGGAGCTGGCAGAATTGAACCAAACAAGATGGACTTTGTCCTCATATGTCAGGATGTGGTGGTACAACAGAGCTGCCACGCCCGCAACTACAAGGAATATAAGCGGGAGGTTGCAAGGGATAGATGAGATGCACCAGAAATATATTGATTGGCCAGGACGGAGGCCGCGAATATGAACGGCAACATGTCGCCTCCAGGTGTTTTATACACCGCGCGGTAGTCTTCCTCACGAAGATCATCAATTTTGACAAGATCCGTCGACGAGAGAGATGCATTTTTATGAATTCCGTGAAATTGAGATTATAGCGAGGTCTGGTTGTTAGGTGGCAGGAGATGCCGTTGTTCCAGGGGAGGTTTATTATACTCGCATGGACCACAGACGGAACATAACTGTCCATCAAGTTTAAGTTTACGAGTGGGAATGGCCTTGCCCCGAAATCATCCTCACATTCCGCAATGCAATACCTGTACGCATAAACATTTATTTACCCGATGTGTACCGTTCTACCGTTTTCGAACCAAGCTGAACAATGGGAGGTGAACACTGGCCAAGCAATCAATGATCGGTCCTAACGAGGCTGAGTTAAAAGACCGGCTAAATCTCACGATGGTGCTTCCAACGCCGGCACTCGGCCTGGAAATATCCTCTCATCCGGAGAACCATTTTGAAACAGATGGAGATGAAGAGCGGGTGGGGGCCCGATAAACACCGGCTGCATGGGGGACGTTGCGTCCCACACGCTCGACCTGAACATATTCTGTCGCCCACAGAAGTATTTAAATTTTGGCATACGCCGTGCCAATGGCACACTAGATCAGCTTCTACCGCCATTCTGATGTAAAAAAGATGCCTTGGCAAGTCAGATAACATGATACTTGACCGATGCCGTCGCAGAGATGCGCTCCCGTTGATATCTATCCATGTTATCGTTTGATTTGTGTGTATCGACTTGCCAGGAATCCCAGCATGGTTTGGTCGCCATGGACGAGGAACGGTCTTATCTCCGGATCCAATAAAAATTCAATGTGCTGTGAATACTATACAGATCTTTGATCTCACGGTAGAAATGGGCGTGAGCGTGGTTATTTCTATCTGTTGTACAGCAACTGAGTTACCATGCGCAGCATATATGAGCTCCACATTTCCCACCCTTGAAGATGCCCAGCCAACCTTGAGCCAACCCAACATCCTCGAAATTCGCATGAACAACATTGTAGCCTGCTTGACTCCTGCGATACCCCCTCCTTAATGAGCTCAAAGATGAATAGTAGCCAAATTAATCATCAATGGGACCCAAGAAGAGGCGCAAAGGAACGTAAATGAGCATCTACTTAGTCCTGGGCGGTCGAAGTTGTTGTCTTGCGGATCAGGGCAAACACGAACAATGTGATTCGCATCCGCTGAATATACGAGGTACTTTCAGCCAACCATGACGGCACCTCGATACCCTCCCGCTCCCCACCACCGTGGCTGCGACTCTCCTCCAGCATGGACTACCACGCCCTCAAGAAGCCCCGGGCGCGAATCCAGGCACTGGTGTGCTTCGTTGTCGCCTTTGTTGCCGTCGTCTTCCTCGGCTGGAGCGCCTATTACCGGCTCTGGTCATCCCCGCCCTCGACTGCGGACTCCATCTCAACCTGGGACTATGAATTCACCGCGCGCCCGATGGGTCCGTCGCTGCTCTTCCCCGCGAGCCTCGACCCACCGGCGGACGACCGCTCGTGGCACGCACACAACGCGCGGGCGACGGCGGCGCTCTTCCGGTGTCTCGAGCGCGCGGACTGCGCACAGAATCAGACGAAAGGTGCGTAGCCACAGCTTCGGCCCTCGAAAATCGCCGATTCGCGCTGCATGCAGTCGTCATCCTGCCGGGCTGGCACTTCCGCGCCGTGCTGGATGGCTACCTTGGCGGTGAGGGCATCTGGGCCCGATCAACGGTGGGTCCCGCACTCCCACATCCTGTGCTCACCCTCAAACACCTGAATCCCAGGTCATCGCGCTCCACCGCCTAGGCTATACCTATCTCTACACCGACGGCGGGGTCGACCCGATGGTGCGCCTCTACCGCATCTTCGCGCCGCTCGTGCGCGCCGTCGTCGTCGACGCGCCCGACGCGCACGCATGCTTCCGCGACCAGTACTGCGCCCTGCGCCGCGACTGGGCATGGGGCATCCCGATCTGGAAGATTCTGTCGTTTCATTTCTGGGCCTATGTGCGTGCGCCATGGGAGACGATTTTTATTTTTCGGTATTTCATCCGCACACCAGGTAGACCACCCGCTGGGACGCAAGTGGACGCTGAGCCCGGAGCCGTATCTCCGTGCGTGCTTGCTGCCACCCCCCACCGCACGCCCACTGACGCAACCCTAACCCCGCAGCCGCCCCCGACAACAACACATACCTGGGCTACAGCGTGCAGCCCTCCTGCACCCAGCAGCCCTTTATCCCGCATGCCCAGCGCAACTCGGCCCGGAAGCAGATATACATCTACGCCAAGACCGCAGACTACTTCTCCCCGGAGAAGCGCGCGTTCCCGCCGCACGTCTTTGCGCGCCTGTCCGCTGCGCTCGGCGTCGACTTCGTCGTGGGCGTGCAGGGGGCGGACTCAACTCTGCCCGCGGGCGTCACGAACCTGGGCGGGATGGACCCAGCGCGGTTTTATAAGGCCGTGGCAAAGTCGTGGGTGCTCATGGGGATTGGCGCGCCGTCGACGTGCGTTTCTCGCCTCCCCATTTTTGTCTTTGGTAACGCCTCTTTATTCAGCTCGCCAACGCCGTACGACGCGCTCTGCCTCGGCGTACCCTTCATCAACCCCATCCTCACGGTGCGTCCGCGTCCCCCTCCTGCCCACCTACTCACCCACCCACGCTCTTACCACCCCGTCTGCGCAGTGGGACCCCGCGCACCCCGACGACCGCTCAAAGTGGGAGGCGCAGCACGAGGCGCTCAAGCACCTCAACCCGCCGCATGTGTACAACGTGTTCAAGGACGACGAGGACGGCCTCGAGCGCGCGGTGCGCGCGGCGTTGGACGCGCCCCTTCTTGATCGGTGTGTCGCCTTCTGCCATCATAATCTCGCCGCACGCGCCGACTGCTGAGCTGCGCGCATCAGGTACATTCTCCCCCGGATGGAGCTCGACGCGGTGCAGGCCCGGGTGGGCACGATCCTCGAGACGGACTGGCGCGGTGCCGCAGAGGCGGTGCTGGCCGCGCGCGTGAAGGCGGCTGCGGAGAAGGGCTCCCAGTCAGGGGAGGAGACGGAGGACAGGGTGAGTACTCGGTTGGCTTGGTTTGGTTTATCTTTGCACGGTGTTGACGATAGATAGATGCTTTTCTGGATCGGACCATAGATAGATCTCTCGGTAACGGTTTGCTATATTATTCACTATTGGGATGTACGCTGTAGAAAACATATACGCTGTAGAACACATGGGACTCGGGAGCCACCAGTGCTGGGAGTGGGATTAATTGCTTGGCTGTCAGGCTGCGCGCAGGGATGAGCGCGCTCCTCCACGCGCGCGGGCGGACACTGCACGCGAACATTAAGCACCTGCGCAGCCCGCTGCGGCTCGTTCTCGATACGCCGCCGGTGCCCGCCGTGCTCTGCCTGCACCCGCGCCGTATTTGTACCGCCGCCAGTGCCGCC
This sequence comes from Mycena leptocephala, assembly GCA_029378395.1. Classification (NCBI taxonomy): domain Eukaryota; kingdom Fungi; phylum Basidiomycota; class Agaricomycetes; order Agaricales; family Mycenaceae; genus Mycena; species Mycena leptocephala. Next base: position 7,567 of record JARJLF010001708.1, on the reverse strand, counting down.
CCAATTCTGCTGGCCGCGGCAGCCATTATCCAATGTGCTGCCCTACCCCAACCCACTCTCTGTCCACCGCCTAAATGCATCCTCATGTGCACGCACCTGCACAGGGCAAAACGAATGCGAACGCGCCGCCCCGCCGCTGGTTTCGCACCTGCCCCTTACGCTGGTTCAACCCTGTCCCGTGGCGACTCTCGCAGCCGCCCCTGCGCGATGCAAACGCCTCCACGCCCGCGCTTACGCATGCCATGCGAATGCCCGCCCCCCGAACACTGCAAAATGAATGAACGCGCCACCCCGCTGGTTTCGCACCTTCCCCCGGCGCTGGTTCACCCATGTACCGCTGCAACGACCTTCGTAGCCGCCGCTCGCGATGTAAAGGCCTCCGCGCCCACCCACAACGCATGCCACGCGAACGCCCGGCCGCCGAACGAATATGCCCCACCCGGCCGCTGATTTCAGGCTGACCACCGCCGCTGGCCACATTTCGCTGTATATTTCACTTTTATGTCAATATGTGAGCGGAGAGTAGATAAAGTTGAAGAGAAGTTAAAGCTTGCAGATTCTTAGTACTCGCGGACAAAGAATAAATATGCGAGTCCTAAAAGGGCTTCTGATTGTGTCTACTTCCGCGCCGATTTTGCACGCAACTAAATTACTCAAAATCTGCAAGCTTTAATTTCTCTTCGAGTTTATCTACTCTCCGCTAAAATAAATATTGACATATTCCTTTCGCTAGTGTGATAGTGGGCCTAGTCCCCCATTACATTAGCATCCATATCAAATGCTACCGTCAGAGGCGATCTGCGCTGTGCGGCTCTCATTCGAACAAATCCTCGTTCCATCTTACTTATCCGTACGGAAAAATTTTGTCCGATATTTTCACCAGTCCTTCCCACCCAAGGCAGATCGATCATTCATCTCACTACCGATGCCTTAGCCTCTTCGTATACCGAGTATATGCTAAATTGCAGACTCTGGCAGCCACGGGAGACTCTTTACATACACTATTGTCCTAAAACTTGGAAATAGTCTGCGAAAAAAAATCGTACCTTTTACCCATGCCTCGTCTCTCTCTGATTTGACGTGCCCACTTTCAACCTTTCAATGAGCATGACCTGCTCCCGCTTCAGCTTGGTTTGCGGGTCTTCCTGGATCAGAAAAAAAATCCATAATAGAGTGTTTGTGCATCAGCCATTGGAGCCACATGGTGGCTCAAATGCTGTGTGCAAATTGATGGCTCCACCCCCAAAATATGACGTGAGAGGCCGGCGAATGGCTTGGTGGAGCCATTCGCACTGCGGTGGCCAAAGGATTTTTGGGACAAAAATATGACATCCAAACATGTCTCTTCCTTTGGCCAGTTTTTAGCCCTCCTTGGAACATAATCTGAAACTGATCGCTTTTCCGCCCTCTTTTTGTATCTCAAAATAATGCCTCTTCGTGTCCAAAGTTAAGCAGAAAAATACATCATTTTTGGTGGCGTTTTTCATGGGAGAAAAGACCTTCGTTTGGGTCCCAAACAGTGAATTTTGCTTTGTTCCCTCCCTGTTTCGGCGTCGAACACTCTTTTCAAAAAAAATAGTACCTTTTTGGATGCGCTTTTAGCACGCAAAACATGTATCATTTTGGGTAGATTTTGGTATAGAAAACAGGCCTAAGAAGGTATTTTTTGGAGCAATTTTAGGCTGCGTAAAAAACATACACCGAAACAGCAAGACATGCTTGGATGTCATGTTTTGGTTCCAAAAATCCTTCGACCACCGCAGTGTCGCCTGCTATTTTTGCGCACTGCAAATCAGCCACGAGGTGGCTCCAATGGCAGTTGCACAGGTTTATGATTAGATCAGCTGGGTATTATCTGCCAGTGGCTGTACGGTTATCTGCCACTGCTGCTTGTAGCTTCATCTCCTCGTACTTTTAATTCACAAAAATGACACCACAGGTATATCAACGAAGATAGAGAACATCTGCCTGCTCAGAATTTTTGAATATGGCCTGAGTACCTCACGGCGAGTGGATGGCAGATAACGGCGCATGGCAGATAAATTTCTCAGGCCACGGTTATCTGCCATCCACACGGACATCCACGATGTCTAGCTCGTCTACTGCCCTCCGGCCTCGGAACTCTCTGTTTGTACTCCCAGAGAGGTCAAGATACCTCTCTTGTCTCTTGCGCTTTTGGCTACAGCATTCATCGGGGAATCCGCCGAATTGACAAGCAAAGGAGTTGGATGTTATCTGCCTGGAATCCTTGTCAGCAAACCAAAATTGCGGTCAAATGTTGAAGGATTTACTAGCTCTCTCAAATATCACCTTCGTTTGCATAAAACTGGGCTTCCATATGTGGCAACTGCCCTATCTCCTCTTGTTTCCGGCTTTCACGCCTCAATGCCTCGGCGATGCAATGCGCACGGCAGCATCATGCCATTTCTTGAACAGACTGTTGTTTTTGGTGCGTGTGTCATTCATTCCCATGCATCCGCCTCTTATCTTTCAATTTCTACGGCTGTCACATTTGATTTCGCTTCCCACCTTCAACAGAAATGAAATGGGGTACGGATACTAATGTGAATTAACAGACAGATGTGCCACGTTTAGGGCTCGAGCGGTCGCTGGTTGAAGGATATTGCGGGTTTCTGAGTCGGGTTTTGCTTCTGGGAGTTAAACGGGTTCTACAGCATGACGGGGCACCGGGTGCGTGAGCTCGGCTCGAGAGATTTCTAGAAGTGAGGGACGAAGGTGGACATCATTAGCCTAGTACACCTGGATACTTCCTCAAACCGGTGTTCCTGAATGGGACCGTGCCGTTAATCTCGGCTCCAGATGTTAGGGCGGTAGGATCAGCGGACCGAAAATCCGAGGCACAAAATGATGAGAAATCAGTCGCAAGATCACCACCCTAACCAGTGCTCGCCCATCAAACTTTCATCAAATTCTGCCTCGACAACATCTGCACATTATATCCCCGTTAGGATGCCTGTCCGCGAGCGCAGCGAGCGACTGTCCTATAACGTCTGGGAACGAGACTACCGTGCCGTGTAATTCTACCTACCTACCTACCTTCGCCGCTCTGCGCCGTGCCGTGTATTTTTGATACCTACCTACCTGCGTATCAATCATAGGGCGCCTCGCCCGCTGTCCGCCGTCGCCTGATGAAGACTAGTACTCATCTCCATCGTGACTGTGCTTCCATAACTTCTATCTCGATGCCAAGAGAGTTTATAGGCAGAAAAATTGGTAGACTGTCACCGCTGGGAGATTGGCGAAGGTGTCCGTCAGTAGGGTGACCTCGGCTCTGACAAGAGCGACGGCGCTTGAGGCGGTAACGGGAGAGCCTGAGACAAGGGCGCTGCGGATGATGAGGGAGTTCCCAAGGACGGGGCCGACAGTCTCGAAGCCATCGTCTTCCTTGTCGACAGGAGCTGTCCATCGCGTTGACTTCCCGGGAGAGAGGAGAAACGTCCATGATCGGCGATCACAGCGAGAAGAAGAATGCGAAAAGATGTCCGTATCGATGTGCGGATGAAAAATTTTCTAGAGGAGATATTCTGAGAGGTGCTGACTTTGCGAAGCCAGAGTTGGTGTTTTTAGAGCTCGCAGAGCAAAGGCCGATGAGCAATGAGCAGGGGCGCGGGGCGGTGATGGTTGTTGCTGTTGTTTCAGATGTGCTTCACACGCAATTCGCAGAAGTGATGGGCAGTTCATTGAAGCGTGAGAGAATCACCTCAGCTGAAGCACTTCAGCGATTCGAAAGTGCTTCACGATTCAGTGATTTTCCCACGCTTTATCAAATCGTGAAGCACTTTCGAAGCACTTGCCTGAATCACCTCTGAATCGTCTACTCTGACCGTCCCTACTATTTCCGCCACCACCAAACCCTGGCCCTCATATCGCGCACGTTGTAGCGCCTGTTTAGCTTTGATAGCATTTACTCGAGCGTAGGAAATGCCGAAGCGGCAAGTTCCCAGATTGGACGGCATGTCACCTGCTAGCCTTCATTTGGCGCCGGCGCCGGCAAATCTTTGTACCGGTGGGAATGGGTGTCATGACTCCATCAGCAAATCCTGATTTTTGCTGTAGCAAAGGGTACCCCTTACATAGTGTTACGTAGTGCTACGTAGTGCTACGTAGCGCTACAGAGGCCACAGTGCGGCTGTAGCGCTACATAGCACTACGTAACGCTATCTAAGGGGTATACCTTTGCTACAGCAACAATCAGGATTTGCTGATGTCCGAACCCTCTGGAAACAATCGCATTCTGCGATCGGGTGTTCCTCGGACAAGTCATCCACCGTGGAAAGGCTCGTCATGGAAGAGGAATGCATTCCTGGCTCTTCACGAACTCTGGGATGTAAAGTGTCTGAGCCGAGTTGACGTGCTGGCGCGTTGAGCACACTTGGATGGCTCCGGGTGCAAGCGTCAATCTTTCAAACAGCCGATATTAGGTTCAGCCCCATCGAGTTTTCCCCATCTGTCAACCTGTTCGGGTATATATGTGCTGAGGCGCTCAATAGCATGAAACGTCTTTCTTTTGATCCCATTCTATCCTAGGCCAGTCTTCCCAGTCTCCTAATATTGATGGACTTCCACGGGGGCTCTCAATATCACTCTGTTACAATGTCAAGTTCAAGTACATGGGCTGAGGAAGGTACGAATACATTTTTTTCATCGCATGAAAGTTCCATCTCAGTATATCTGACACTATCGTAGAGACGGGCGAGGGAACGCCAAAGAAACGCTTGTCCTTCGCTCGAAGAATGATTCCATATATTATTATAATAATCTTCTCCCTTGCGATCATCGTTGCCGTCATTGTCACTGGTGCACTTTTCAATAAATCGGTCAAAAAGACTGAAAATAGACATTCTCTGAATCTGACCAGTGACTGTGCGTCTCACAAGCTTCTCTCATCGCTTGATTCACACTGATTTTACTACCATGCCGGTCCTTTCGATCAACAGTGGACCCGCCGCCCAATGCGCCTGCGCCAGCACCGAATTCTTTGGCGGTTGGGGTCCTGATATCGATGAAGAATTTCGATCCTGGTTCTTCCATTCTCTCCTTCGATATGGAAGCATTTCTCGCAAGTCTGAGCGACGATCCTACTTCGCCCGCGGGCGCTGATGCAATCCCAGGTATATATTCCACTGATTCTATACGTGGAACTGGTTGACGCGTGGCTGTATAGTCTGTTTCTTTTTAGTAGATCCGCAAGGATTGAGCTCACCTCTAATTCTTTCCATGAACTATGGAAATAAGATGGATGTCAATTCGACTTCGTATAACCAACTACCGTGAGATCTACTAAATATATGTCCATAACCCACTCACAACGTCCTTGTAGGATGGGTCGATCTCTCACTTCCCTTCGATGTCTACTCGGGATCTCTTGTCATAGGCGCCCTAAGCTTAACTAATGCCACTGACAACTCAGCCGTTCCTTGCACCAAGTTTTTCGATTGGGACCTAAGCGAAGCAAACGATACTACTGCCACAGTCCTTCCGCTGTATTTCCAGATCGGACAAGATCTGGACTCCTTTTCTGCCCATACATCGCTTCAGCAGCTGTCTGGAAATGATACACTTGCGATCTTCGGTGATGGAACTGTCCTCCTCTCCGCTACAATGCACCGCAGAGAGGTGGTTCGATTCTTTGCAGTCTTAATGTTTATCAGTGCGTCTTCTCATCCCACCTTCACGAAGCAGCTTGATAGACATACCCTAGCCACATGGCTTGTGACCCTCGGTGTTGTAATCGCAACTGCCGTGGTTCTCCTGAAAAATCGCCAAACCGAAAGATTCGACATCGTGGCAGCATCCACCGCGCTCTTGTTTGCTCTCCCCAGCCTTCGAAGTGCAACACCGGGTATACCAGATACACCGACTGTAAGCGATGGTGAGTGAAATCCTGTGAATGTTCGGTCGGTCCCTGACATTTTTCCGTGTGTAGCGGTTGGATACTTCTGGCACATCGCTTTGCTCGCCTGAGGTTTGTGATATTCATCTTTCTCGGAATCAGTCTGTGGATTCAACTTAAAACTCAACCAGCACCTTCTCTTGTTGTGTCATGCTATTTGGAAGATGATGGTTCGTTATCTCGTTTAAAATGTGCCAAGGAAGCCTCCTAACATGCTGTCTTAGGATGACAAAGCCGAGGAAGCGGGTACAAACAAGAAAAGTCTCAAGGCCGAGTGAAGGTAGCCTAGTGTCGAGCATCAAGTCATTCAGCTCGTGGATCCGAACAAGGTTGGTATTATATACGATGACCTACAACTGCATATTAGTTTGCTACAACTATCTTAGCTTCTCTCGGAAGCCAGTGAGCCTGGGCGCACCTTCAAAGCGAGGAAGCCATTGCCTTGTTAGCTCGTAGAACTCGTAGAAAACGAATGAGGTTGGAATTCGATAGAATACAAATGATAGCACAGAATCGCATATTAGTTCGCTACAAGCATTTAGCTTCGTTCACACCTTCGAGTTCAATGACATCCGCAGAAGGCCCAACAAATCTCGTTGCAAAGTGAGTGAGACAAGTGCGACTGAAACGAATGCGAGATAGCCGATCTCGCTCCGAACTACCGGGGTACACGTCACCGGCAGCGTAGTCCCCACCTGTTACCAGCCCATTTGGGTAAATGAGTTTTAGTAACCGATATGAAATTCGGCAAGGAGATTTCGCCTCCAGTTCTGGTTGCAAAGCTCCGATGTACAGTGGATTTGGCGGTTAATACAGTCATTGGACTGGCCTGTGATAGCAGGGTGACAAAGGCAATTACAGCTGTCAAACATAAGGCTGGAATACTGTTACAGAGGGCTAACGAGATTGGAATCGCAAGACTCAGAACATGTCGGTGACAAACGTACCTCCTGTTGGACTGTGCGTTTGCGAACAAGCTCGAAGCAAGAGGTCAGGTATTGTTTGAGGTTCAGGCTCGCGTTTAGAAATGGAGTCGATGGCCTCGGTCGGCCAGCAGCTTCCCTACGTCAGTCCTCACCCTGCCGCAACCAAAGCATGGGCACATTAATATTCATTGCTGTATAATCAAGCCATATGGCTTGATTCCCGTGCACCCGAGCAGGCCCTAAAAGTTGTCTAACTGTGTTTCCTAACTGACTGTGCCGCGCAGAGCCGAGTCAAGCCGACACTAGGTGGTTTCTATTAATGCCTTCTCGGAGGGCGTTTAAACACTGGAGAGTATGCCTGCTGCATTTCTAGAGGTATCCAATCTCCTGCATGCAAAGTCCGACAGTCCGACTTTGCGCTGAACACTCCGATCGTGCGGATCCATGGGAAATCGGCGCCCTAACCGAGCCAAAACTGATAATCGCTATCAGTCCGTCAAAGTTGTGCAAGCACGAAAAGGTTTGAATTTTCTCAAGCTTTTCGGAAACAGCTGTAACGCAACTTGTATAGCGGGAAATAATAATGAGCCAGGTCAAGCCGATACGAAGACGAGGAGAACGAGACAAGAAGTTGAAGATGAGCTTGCACGATTGGTGACGGTGTTGCGCACGGGCTAGGAGAGCCCACAGTGGTGCTTTCCGAACACTTAGTGCGATATTATGCTGA
>JARJLF010001707.1:0-65284 GCA_029378395.1 Mycena leptocephala | reverse complement strand
CGCTGCAATCATTTGCTGGCCCTTCTCCGAAGGCGTTAAAGCCTTAGGTAAAGAAATCGTTTTCTTCTTCTCCTCCAACGCGTCGGTTTTTCTCTGGCGTTTCCGGTCCATGGTCTTTTTCACCAACGACTTTCCGAGCGCCTTGACGCGACTTGCGCCGCGCGAGACGGTTGACGCGTCGTCCCCGTCCGATTCGACTTTGCGATGCTTCTTGATAAGTTTCTGCAAATCAATTGGCTCGGGAGAGTCATTGTCCTCAGTTGGTCTCTTGCGCTTCTTCGAGCCTGCTCCCATGACGGGCTCTGCGACTGGCGCACTTGCTACAGACCACCCCGGGACCTCGAAATGTGGCATGGTCGAAATGTGGAAAGCAAACGTTTGTTTGGCCACGCTTTCTAGATCCGAAAGACAGCACAGAATTGACGCTCTTCGTCGCGCTCGGGAAGGCTCGGGAGGTGCTGGAGAGGCGAGCCACTGATGCCTGGAGAGGATTGGGCGATATGGATATGGAAGAAAAATAATCACCCTATGACAGATATCCCACGGTCTATCCTCACCTCACCCTACCTCAACGCTGCATCGCACGACGCCTTCCACGATCCATAAATGCTCTATACCTTCCCCAGAAGGCTGCTGTCAATTGTATAAATTTTCTGTCAGTACACCAGCCAGGATCTGCGTTCGTCAACGCCTCATCCCAATTTCCATCGTTCCGGTGCCAAACGGCCATGCTCTCGATGTCCGCTGATCCTAGAGCGCGCGGTTATAGATGTGAGGAAATATTCCTTCTCCACCCATCTCTCCAGGCGCTGCAAAGAAGATCCTATGCATTAGCAGGTTGGGTTTGGACTTGATCGATACGCGCACCTTGCCCTTTGGAGTCTTCCCACTTGATCTCCTTTTCCACTTTCGAATAGTCGATGCGGAGGATAGTGACACGAGGATCCTCCGCAAAAAATCGCTTGAGAGTCCTGGGCACTTGCAGGGCTGTCGAAAAGTGCATAAAGCCCGAGGCAGCGTCTAGTTCGCTGAGCGGCAATGTTTCTGGAATCGGGTCTGGGATTGGAGATGAGAAAGAAACGAGCTTGTAGATGTAGGTGGGCTTCGACATGGCAAAGTATGTGGTTAAATACAAGAAGTTTCAGGAACTCGACAACTTTGAAATGATCAGTACTCCAACCACGACTCTGCCTTCCTCAACGCTTCGTCCCAATTCCCCGAGCTTCGCTGCCAGACGGCCACACTCTCGATCTCCGCTGATCCTAGACGACCACCGTTGTACAGATGAGGGAAGAACCCTTCACCGCCTCTCTCTCCGCAACTGCGAAGGTAGTTTAAATGACAACCGGAGTCAGCTAACTTTGAGAATGTACCTTCTGCCTTGGGATCTTCCCATTTGATGTCCTTTTCCACCGTCGCGTACTTGATTCGAAGTATATATACCTCGTCGTGCTGTGCAAAAAAATGCTTAAGAGTTCCTGGGATTTGTACCGCAGTCGAGAGGTGTATGAAGCCCGCCGTAGCGTCCAGTTCGCTTAGAGGTAGTCGCTCCGGAAGCGGGTCTGGAACTGGGGATGACGAGGGGACAAGCTTGTAAATATACGTCGGCTCTGACATAGCTAGTGGATAGTCGAATGCAATGCAAGAACTTGCCAACTCGGCTTGATCGGAATTTTGGCCCGAGCAGCTGCCCAACATGAGAGCTATTAATATTAGCAGATTGACTGCTAGTCCATATGCAAGATTCGGAAACACTATCGTACATACATATACATAAGTCCAATGGTACAATAGAAGACACTGCAAGTATCAAGCCATTTCCGTAACATCGGATTCCGTCTTCGATTTTTGGAGGAAACGTTGAAACACAGAAGCCAAGGACCGGACTGGCATCACAGACCGTCGTAGAATCCGGGAATGCTGCTGGAAGTTCCACAGGCCAGAAAGTGTATATAGAGCAGCAAAAACAAGGATCAGGAAGATGAGGAACAGTGAAAATACCATCCACGCCGACAAACGACTGGAATTGGCGGCATCTTGCATAGCATATGCAAGAACTGACGCAGTGAAAGTGACGACGGCCCACACAAGGAGAACAGGAGGGAGGCTCAGATCATGGCGTGGCCATGATACCCAAGATAATTGTGTTGCGCGTTATACATATAGGTGAACTGAGTTCAGGACTCAGCAACAGAACGATAAAAAAATCTCATCGCCACCTACCGAGTCGGCAGTACGAGTGCTAGCTTGATGCCGCCAAATTGCGACAACCCCAACAATTATGCTGCCAAGAGAAGCGAGGGCCGACACTATTGCGGCAGTTTTGGCAGGCTGTAAGATATCTGACACGGACAGAAGCCCCACTGTGGCACTGGAACGTCGTTGAGAGGAGAACGATTTAATATAACAGAAGGACCAACGAAAGGAGAACGGTTGACTTGGGAAGAAGTCAGTAATGTGCAAATGAAAATGATGGATATCTCACAATCAGTAGGAAGTGGGCATATTCACGAACTAGCCGCTCAATGTAGTGTTCCCAGTTTTGTTGCACATTCGCAAGACGCCCGCGGTATTCCGAAGACTTACGAACATGAGAAAGATATATCAAAGGGATCCCAAAAAAAACACCACGAATAACTATCTCGAGAAGGGGGAGCAGGACAGGAGGAGGCCGAGATATAGTTGACACTGAAGTCTTCGATTCGTGGCGAAGGGCATCTGATTGTTTCTGAGTGTGGGTGCCGTATTGCTCAGAATCGCGGAAACTGCAAACTTCACGGAGGAACCATGATACGAAAACGGTTTTTGCCGGAGAAGCATCGTACAAGGGTCTATCAGCAATGTTAGAGGTCGCATTGACTGGAAAAATAAGCTCAAGATCAACCTACTTGCCAGCTCCTTCAGTACCTTGCTAAGGTCGTCACATTCTAGTTTTGAGAACGGAACAACAGACCGTTGGCCCGATATCAAGTTATCTGTCTGACATACCAATGACATACAATTAAAAAACTTCTTCGTGCGACGTACAATGTACCAGATGAGAGCGTCGTTGGCTTCCGGGAGGGCTCTCAAAGGAAGAGCGACGTGAGAAGGATGATTCCACAACCAATTCCAATAAAGGCGCCGCAACCGATTCACTAGCAGCACAGTGTGAAATGTTCGCCGGGGAGATGAGAGAATAATATTCTCACATGTGCGCATGTTGTTTGGCGAGTTTCGAACTGTTTCACGTCCTCATACTCATAAGACGCAACGCAGTGCAAGTGGTTAATGTAAGACTCAGGACGCCGCGACCATCAGCGACGCTACTGGCAGAAAGTTCTTTCGTCACTTGTAGATGCATCTCTATTCCCTCCGAGTCGTCGGAATTGTCAAAGGGGAGCTTGGTAGCCTCGTCTAGGATTTCATAGATTTCCGGCAACCGAATATCCTTTTTCTATTTAATATGCGATGGATGCCAACCATGCACAGATAACTTGCCTGGTCGGTGACTATCTTGAGGGAAGGGTTCGAAAAGTAGATCCAACCTTGAGGGTGAACGTGGAGCAGCCAACCTTTGGAAGGCTCAGAATGGATAATTCGGGCCAAAGGAGTCTTTGCCTTCCGGAACAGGGTTACTTTCAGCAACGAGAGTGCTTGAATGCGACACCATCCTCGCGGATCGATTTCAGTCGTCCGCACGGTCCAGTTGCGGTCCAGGTAGTCTCGCAAACCAGACTTTATACCACGCGATTGAGAAGATCGTTCACATCTACGAAACAGGCCGCCAGGCAGACAGAGACAAACACGCTGTCTTCTTTTGGACTCGTACCTCTCAATCGGAGTCAACGCGTTCTCCTGCCGCCCTCATGAGCTTCTTTAACAATAACAATCAGGCAGGCTCCTCTGGTGCTTTCGGAAATAATCCGACGGGTTCTACACCTGCATCCTCAAATCCATTTGGAGGTGGAACGTTGGGAGGTGTGTTGCGTTTCACGCGTCAATTGCGCGTCAAAGCATATTGAATTCACATATTTCCAGCAAAACCTGCGGGAACTAGCTTGTTTGGGGGTGGTACGGCCGCTGCACCGGCATCGGGTGGTCTATTTGGAAGTAATAATGCCACTTCCGCGGCCCCTGCGTCCGGAGGACTCTTTGGCGGAGGTTCCACCGATTCCAACGCCAAACCTCAAAACAGTCTGTTTGGTGGTGCTCCTACGGGACCCCCGAATCTATTTGGCTCTTCATCGGCCCAGCCGACAGCATCCACTCAGAGCGCCTCTAACCCGCTCTTTGGAGGAGGATTAGTAAAACCAGCAGATCCAGCTGCAACTAACCAACAGAAGCCAGCTGCCTCAAGCTGTAACTTATTTTATTTCATCTCTCGATCTTATCTCATTCCGTTCCGTTGTAGTTTTCAATCTGCCCAACACCTCAACGACATCTACCACAGCAGCGCCTCCTTCCACTGGCACGTTTAGCCTTCCCTCTAAGCCTGCAGATGCATCATCCACAGCTGCACCGACGAATAATATATTCGGAAAGCCTGCCGGGACCACAACACCCTCCGCTACACCATCGACGTTTTCGCTGGGAGGAAACAAGGACGGGGCTGCTGCACCAGGTTGGTTCTAAAACATCAAACATTATCATGATCTGTCAGCTTTTCCCTAGCACCTCCTGCTGGAGGATTTTTTCAAAACCGGCTGGAACGCCTACCCCGGCTGCAGCTGCACCCGCAGCGGCTCAGTTCTCTATGGAGCATCCAGGGATGGGGCAGGAGCAGGAGCTGCTGCTCCGGGTACGTTTTGGGTTCTTTTTTCTTCGCAAATACCGAACATATTTTCAGCCCTTTCTTTTTTGGACCGGCCAAAACTGACGAGAAGAAAGACGCACCACCAGGTCTGATATAGTACTATTCACTCAAGAAAATGGTCTAACGTTCTTTGTAGCTCTTTCAACCTTTGGTTTGACTAAGCCCAAAGAAGGTGACAAGGCACCTTGTGCGTCTTAGCAGTGCCTCCAAGTTCGCCCTTTCTGAATAGATAAATAGCACCCCTTGCAGGCGCTTCGTCGACAGTCGCAGGTCCCGTTGTTGCTGTTGCACCACCGTCGATGCTTCGAGGGAAAACGATCGAGGAAATTGTCAACAAGTGGTCCAGCGAACTTGAGACCCATGTCCGGGAGTTCAACAAGTTTGCTGGGGAAGTAGCAGTTTGGGACCGGGCCTTGATCGAAAACGGCAACAATGTGAGTGATAGAAAGGTCGTATGGGATGTGTTTCAATGACGATAATATTCAGTTGGCTGCTCTTTACAGTCATGTCTTGGCCGCTGAACGGGAACAAAATGATATTGACCAGTCGCTTGATCACATCGAGCAGCAACAAAAGGATCTTAGCTCCACATTGGACGCATATGAGAAGGCTACTCAAGAGGTTTTCGGTGGTGGCAACTTGCGCGCACTGGACACCGGTCCTGCAGACACGGAGCGAGACAAAAAGTATATTCGTCGTATTCCGAGCTCTATCACTTTCACTAACCCTCTTTTAGCTACATGCTAGCTACAGACCTCCATACGCAACTCGATGACCTTTCTGGATCGCTCACGCAAATGATCGAATCCGTTAACACGCTTTCGTTGCCTTCTGGTCCTGAAGTTTCAAGCGACGATCCGATGGCGCAGATAGCCCAGATTTTGGGCAGTCACCTGGAAAGTCTGCAGTGGATCGACGGTGCTGTGCGTGAAGTTGAGGGTAAAGTGAACGAGGTTGAGAAACGGGTGAAGGACTCCGGCTACAATCCGGGTGCAAGTAATGGGATAAAAAGAGGCTACGGATTATGAACCTTACCACTGTACATGTGTTACTTTCCCATCAATTATTTTTTGAGACATGGGTAAAAGATACATGAGCATTGGCAGTTGGTTTTAGTGTCGAAGATTTACAAGACACTGTATCTACCCGACGTCGCAGTGGGATTACGCATTTCAGCTTGTAGTGCAGCTGCTGAAGCTTCAATGAGAAGCCGTTTGATCTCTCTGACGGCTTGTTCCACCTGTTGAAGGTGGTGTTAGCTATACTAGTTGAGCACATAATAAACTAAAACATACCCTATATTCCTCATTTGACTCGATGAGAAGATGCAGTTTCGGTGGACCTTCCAGTGGAGGTTCTTTGCCTTGCTCGTAGTAAATACCTGAAGGACGAAATTAACATTTCAGTTTAAAAAGCCCAAATAACCGCACCTTTATTAGTGACAGAGGCTCCAGTCATGTCGATAAGCTAGATATAAATGCGTCAGACAAGTGTAGGTGGGCTCTGCGAACATAACTCACCTGAACCATGGTCTCCTTGTTAGTAACGCGCCACCTAGCTTTCTGCGGATAGTCGTTGATGGGAATGATGGCATGGAAGTCGGTCGAGTCGGGGTTAACTTTGCGACCACTGACGTCTTCCGACTGCAGCGCAGATTGCAGCAACAACTTCGAAGCCCGCATCTGGGCATTAAGTTTCGCGACAACGCTGAGGGCTTGCTTATGCGCGGGCGTATCTTTGCCGGCGCGCGCAGCAGCTTCTTCCGCCACCTTCACTTGGGCCTGGATTCTCTCTTCCTCCTTGGCCTGGACGAGACGCCGGGCAGCCGCAATGGCACCGCTCACTCCAAGAAGGCCCTTGGACGAATCCGGTGCAGGGCCCCGCTTGATTTCGACCTTGAAGTTACCGAAAGTCATGTCGTCGCTGCTGGCAGCCGTCGCCTTGGCGGTGGATTCTTCTGCTGCAGTAGCCTTCTCCTCAACAACAACGTCTGGCTCACCATAGGCCTTGCGTTCGGCCTTGGCCTTAAGGTCCCGCTCCTGGTCCAGTCTATCGAGACCTTTTCCGCCGAAACCGGACCCTGAAGCGTGAGCTTTACCAGTCTTAAGCTTTTCGAGGAATCCTGTAAAGGAATTGTCAAGGTCAAATCTAGATGTATGGCGAACACGCTTACCATTCGCCAGCTCTTCCAGTTCTTTCGACACGGTCGCGTTACTGGCTTTAACTGCACGATAAATATCCACCGAATATCTATCCTGCTCGGGTGTGATGAAGGTAACGCATGTCCCTTTATTTCCCGCTCTACCCGTCCGACCCGCACGATGAACGTAGTCCTCCATGTGGTTTGGAGCATCGTAGTTGATGACTAATCTCAGTTGTTTCACGTCCAATCCTCGGGCAGCGACAGAGGTGGCGATGACGATAGGTACCACTCCGGCTTTGAAATCGGCAATCGTCGAGTCGCGGTCGACTTGGTCCTTGCCGCCATGAAGGGACATGCAAAGATACCCTTTGCGCATCAATTCGCGGAGAAGATTGTCCGCCGCTTCCTGCCGATCTACGAATACGAGAGTGCGACATTCGGGGTCTTCGTTGTACATCTGACCAAGGATCTCGAGGAGGCGATTGAACTTGGTGTCTTCTGCTCTGACCTCCACAATCTGCTCAATTTCTGCCGCCACGACGGATCTACCGCCGACAGTAATCTCGAGCGGCTTGTGCAGAATTTTACGGGCGAGTGCATCCATCTGTTTGGGGAAAGTCGCGGAGAATAAAACGGTCTGCCGGTCGGGACGTATGTTGTTAATGATTTTCATCACTTGAGGCTCGAAACCCATATCGAACATACGGTCGGCCTCATCCAACACGACGTAGGTGACACGTTTCAAATTTGTGACCCGCCCAGAATTGGCAGTCAGCAAATCAATCATCCGCCCGGGAGTGCAAACGATAATCTCCGCTCCTTTCTTCAACTCAGCGATTTGATCTTTGATTGGAGAGCCACCATAAGCACAGACGGCCTGAAATAAGAAATAATGAGTAAGAAAGAACTGAGGGTGCTCAAATTCAAACACGTACACGTAAGTTCATGACTTTCAAGAACGGTTTGCATTCCCGATGAATTTGAACAGCCAGTTCGCGGGTCGGGGTCATCACGATCGCGAGCGGCCCCTCCATCTGCTCCAATGGACGCTGATCTTTAATATGCCGGAAGAGAGGCAAAAGAAATGCGATGGTCTTGCCGGAACCTGTCTTGGCGACACCAATAACGTCGCGACCAGACATTATAGCTGGAATTGCTTGCGCCTGAATGGATGTAGGAGCGGTGTAGTTCAACCGCTTGATAACGTCGAGACTAGAAAGAAAATTAATCAGCACGCGAGAATATCAGGCCGCAAAACCACCACATACCAGTTAGCCGGCATCCCGAAATGACTCCATTTCGTTACTGGTCGTGGGCAATCTACTCCCCTAATTTTTATACTATCGAGTTCCAATCTGAGTAGATCGGCTTCTTCGTCTGTCATGGAGGCGATATCGGGAGGCGGGACATAAAACTCTTTGCGGAAGGGCTCGTATTTGATGCGCGCATGGTCCACTGTAGCCATTTCTTTCTTCTTCGCCTTCTTTGCAGCCAAAGCAAGAATATCCTCGGGGTTGAGTTCGGTGGTGTCGAGCTCATCTGCGACGACTTCGACGTCCTCGGAACCATCCTCGATCATACGCTCGTCCAGTCTTATTCTTGAACGACCTCCCGGAGCGCCAACGACCTTCTTCATGTCCTCCAGGTTTACTTTGGTAACCTCTTCTTTAACATTGCTCATGAAAGCATCCAAAGGGTCAACCTCGTCTTCTTCATCCACGTCCATAGCCGCCTTGGCCTCCTTGGCCTTCTTTTTGGCAGCCTGGTCCATCCTATTGGCCTCCTCGTCATCGTCGTCTACCTCTAAATCTCCAACACTGGCTTCACCTTCAGCCATTGTCATGTCGATCGCAGGCATATCACCCAGAGTTTCCAGCTTTCGTTTTGTCTCGACCGAGTCATCCATAGAAGCGCCGGCATTCACTTTAGACTTTGCGAACTCGGGTTTGAGGGGCAGACCTTTGAGGCCGAGGCCGCTGAGAGCAGCACGATTGAGTTGACCGGTGACGGGAGCTGGGGCAGAACCTGTGAAAGAAATGGATCAAGTGTTGTGAAATGGTGGATACATCAAGGACGACAACAGACTCACCTGAGGCGGATTTACCGGCGAGAGCCATAGCCTTTGCTTTTGCTTCGTCAAGGGCTTTCTTTGCCTCGCGCTCCTTCTTCCACGCCTCGAGTTTCTCTTTCCTCGCTCTTATTTTTTCATCCTCAGGTGGAGGTGTTGGGACCGATTCTGGAGCTGGACGTGGAGGAGTTGGGGGTTGGGCAGCCCTGCGCTCTCTGGACCGAGAGCGACGTTCTCTGGAGCGAGAACGCCGACGATCGTCCCGTCTATCGTCCCTGTAAGAATCTCTTCTTCTGTCGTCGCGATACCTATCCTCACGGTAGCGATCGCGGTCTCTGTCTCTCGACCTATCGTCGTCCCGATAGCGATCCCGGTTTGCAGGGGGCCTTTGGGTGCTGCGCCTCGTTGGCGACGGAGACCGAGGTGAACGATGTGAAGGTCTTACCCGCTTATTGGATGTGTCTGGAGAAATGGATCTTTCGCGGCGCGCCATGGTAGCCGGAAGGAAGCAATATTATTTGGTCTTGCTGATCAAACCCTTCCCTAATGTTTGGTTATGTGTGCCTGGGGTTTGCCGTCTCACGCGTGACGCGTCTTGCCTCTCGCGAATACCATGGTCGACGTCCTTGACCCTGCCGCCATCATCAGCTTGCTGCCCACCTTATTGCCCGCGTCAAAGAAGACCCTGTCCTCTTCGCAGGATGGAATCGCTGCTCTACTTCATGCAGCAATGACTGCCTTAGCTTTTCGACTCATTAGCATCGATGATTCGTCTCCAGCCACCTCGTCTCTGACTGTTCTTCCCGACGAGTGGAACAAAGACGGCCCGAGCCATTACACGTTCAGGTACAGACACGATCAGAGCAGTCTTGAGTTTGTCGTCAAAGTCTCCAAACTTGGAGGGCGAACCCTCATCAACGCTATTGCGCTCGAGGTACGTGAGCACCGCGTAGCTGTAATACCCTCATGTAATCCTATTTCTACAAGAGCGACAAGGCTTCGTCCCTGGACATCGCAACGAATGACTTTGTTTCGCCTTCGTTCTATCCTCATGATCTAAGTGCTTCAGATGCAACACCATTAATCCATGGTTTCATATCATCGAATCGAGTTGCGGATCTCATGTCCCAGTTCAAGTTGAAAATTATTCAAAAACTTGTTCCAGGCCTCCGTAAGGATGGCTATACGGAGACTGAGGATGTATCGACAAGCTCCGCTACTAACGCGACTACTTCGAATGCTGGTCCCCGAGCCGATCAGTCTCGGGGATATCAACCTCCTCCAGTCTTCCCTGGGGTAAATCCCAACCCTTACGAACTTCCACCCAGGGTGGGCCCTCGAAACCCTCTCGAAATCGGTAGACGAGACTTGGATCCTTTTCCCGCCAACCCATTTTCGCCTCCGCCTCTGTTCCCTGGTGGCGACGGCGACGGCATGTTTGTTGGACCCGGTCACCCCATTTTTGGCGGCGGGCAAATGGGGCCTCGTGGCGGTCAAGGACCTTGGGGCGGTGACGGTTTTCTCCCGCCTATGGGCGCGCCCCCTGGAGCTAGATTTGATCCGGTTGGGCCGATATTCCCGGTGGCGGTCTCGGTGGCAGGGTGGTCCCCGCAGACGACTGGGAGAGCCAGATAACGACGAGTTCATGCCCCGGGGAATAATGTAAGCCGCTAACTTGTCCTGTCCTTTCTCTGACTGACTCGATCTGTGTAGCATGATATGTTCATGTAGTATGGAAGCTGTACGATAAAACACGAAGGAGAGCTAAAGTTGTAGCACCCAGGATATGTACTGTAACATTGTAGTCAGAATGGGAACAAAGCGTGTTGAGCCGTTGACTCGTAAAGTAGCGTGAGAGAGCCATCCGTTTTAGGTCAGGTCATGAATATATAAGGCCAACGATTTAGCAAGAATCGAGCACCAATGTATTCCCCAACGTCCTCAGAACCAGGTTCACCGACCTCTCCGAACCGCAATACCCCTTCCCGAGCATCTCAGATGCGCCATAAGACCGCCCTTCCCACCGGCTTCCGCCCATCACCCAAACCAAACGCACCCCAATCGCTGAAATGTCCGTACGGGAGCTCCAGGATCTGCACAACACCAATACAAGGCTTCTATCGTCCCCGTACGTGCCCACTAGACTCGTCCGCGGTGCCTCCATCTCATCTCGTTGCATGCGCCACAGCCGCGAATCTACTTCGGCGGACGCCCAGTCGTGGATGGTAAGGGTTACCGCTGAACAAGCTGCCGTAGAAGGACGGTTAGTCGAACTCGTAGGGATGGACGCTATCAACACCGGACTGAAGAACACCGCAATCAAGGGCGAAGACGATATGAATGTGGATCCGCCACCTGAGCCGTACACAAGCCCGACGCTCGAGGCAAAGCGCAAAGCCCTCTCGAGATTCGTGTGTATTTCTCTCTTCCTCACTGCTAATCATTCCTAACGATGGATCTCAGGGACCGGCTAATGATGGAACGGCAATCGGCTCGCTCAGTATGCAAGAAGCGATTGATTTGGAACAACGCGCACACAGGTACGCCGACTATTTTTGTTTTTTCATGCTATACTTACTGAGTTGAATGTCAGAGCAGATAAAGAGAGGCAGGACCGCCTTCTGGAGAAGAGAAAACGGATGGGCTTGGGCATTCCAGGAGAACAACTGACACGCGCAGAGAGAGAGGCCCGGATTTGGGCATTCATGTAGGTCCCATCTTTGCATCAAATAAAATGAAGACTAACCTCCCCTAGGAACCACAAACCAACAGACTCGGACCTTGAAGACGATGATGATGACGAGTATGATGAAGATGATGACCCCGCGTCGTGGTTTGAGGACGACCAAGACGATGGCCGCAAAGGTCAATTGATAGTCGAGCCGGACGAAGAAGACTACAGTGATATCATCCGGATCGACTCGAACAAGCTGCCGAGTCACTATAGCATGTTCTACGAGCCGCGCGACGAGGGCGACTAAATGTTAATCATTCCCGAAATATAATGTAACACCTCAGGCAACGTATACAGGCTTTCCGACTAAAATCCACGTCGGGTCCTGCAAGGTCGTCAGCGCGCGTGAATGGGGCAGCTCTTGCCCCGTTGAAGCCAGGACGTCAGGCAAGCTGCGGATGGGTATGTTTTAGGAAGTACACAGATCGCGGGAAAACCTGTCCCATACCGTTATGGAAGCTGCAGAAGCAACTCAAACGGGCAACCATAGAACCTGAAATACCCAGTAAGCTCAAGGCAGATCGCTCACTGCCTTGAAATGATCTGACCTTTCATGAACTCCTCCAGACAGATGACGCCTGCAGCCCGATTAGTTTATCCGAGTATTTTTGGGGACGAGGAACGTACATTCTACGCCGATCAATGTACTTTCAGCGGGAAGGCGGTATACCAGATATTTGGGTGCTTGTGATGTGGGACCGGTTCCGCCTTCTAGACAGGTCCTAACATGTACCTCCTGTTCAGTGGGATTGCCGACCTCTTCCAAATTACGATTGCAAACAGGGCAGCTGTAGAATCAAAGTTGAATATAGATACCAGCCTATGCTCACAGGGACTTACTCCGCAAGATCGCTCAGCTGCGAGCTGGACTGCCTCCTCGACAAATGACCCGGGATCGACAAGCGTTCTTGATTTACCTCGATGCGCTCCATCGACGTCGCGCGCATCCCGTACAGTCTGCTGGGGACGCTTGCGTTGACTTCGTCGTGACACGAAGAGCAAACCCGCTGCGAACTTGCAGACGCTGTCGTGTCGGGGAACGCTGGGTCTTGCACGATATCCGACGGATCGAGCAGCGCCCGATATACAGAGCATCGATCACAGAAGATGCGACCACATCGGCGGCAATGCTGCGAAAACGTAGCTCATTAGCGTATTGCGGTAACTCAAGTACAAAACATACATGCTGTGCACACAGTAATGTTAGTTTGGCAAAACGAGGGAGAAAAGAGACTACACACGCGACGGAGAAGGAAGTTGAAACGGCGCTGGCAATCACGGCATTGATGGACGGTCTCATCTCGTTCCCACTGTGCGTGCATCTGGTGAGGGGAAAATCGAGGTGCAAGCACCTTTTGAGGAGCTTCATGTGTTGGAACACGGAAATCAGGTGCCTGCGAAAGCTGTGGAGTCAAATCTGTAGGCGCCCGTGAAATGCCCGGCCGGGAAGGAAAGTAATCGGTTGTTGAACTGGACGCCCTTGAGCCAGGTCGGATGGTGTCCAAGGGCGAAGCGCCGGGATAATGGAACTCCTCGTCACTACTCTCGTCCTCCACATCTTCGTCGTCTGCGGAAGGGGAGCAGTGAGCAATCGAAAGGTTGTCGCAAAGGGACCAATTACAAGTGCCTGCTTCGGACAACAGCAGTCCACGCGCACCAGCAGCGAGCCTCCGCCGCTCCAGGTCACGACTGTATGCGTTCAACAACACCTCTGCCTGAGTTTTTCGCTCCGTGTCCTCGTCACCTGGGGACGATCAATTAATTAAATAGTGCATTATAAAAATGTAAATACATACCCAGCAACCCTTGTCTCAGCTCCATCGTGGCGCGCTCCAGCTTCGCAATCGCCCGCCGTGCCTCTACGGCGACTCCATATTACTATCGGTCTGGGTGCCAACCAAATACCGCGCGCGCGCGACGTAATCCTGCGCGGACGATATAAACGTCGCGCGCATCGACCCGAGCTCTTGCCCGTCACCGTCGCCGTGGTCGCTGCGTGCCTCGTCAACGAACGGAATCAGCGTCCCATCTGCGTCGAGGTGGTACAACGCCCCATCGGGCTCCAAGAAGGGGAGCGGCGGGATGTCCAGCCGCCGGCGCAGCACACGCACCCACCGTCGACGGCGCACCCACGTGAGCGGCGAGCGGCTGTGGCTCGAGGACGACGCGGAACTGCGCCGTGATGAGGAACCGCCCAAACCCGAGCCCACGATCCCGCTTCCTGCGAGCGCACGTTCTAGCTGGGGTGGCTTGTCAGCCGTCCACTGATCGTCAGTGTCGCCAAAATGATGCGCATACTGCCATCCCTCTTCTGCATCAACGCCCGGGGGTGTGACATCGAGGGTCCAGTCGGATCTGGGTGAATATAAGACGAGCCGAGCAGGCCTGATAGCCAGAATAGAATAAGCTCACAGCCAGAAGTGACTCCTCTCGACGGTGTCAGTAGAGTTTCGGTCGGTGGGCCCAGGTTTCGGAAGATTCCAGGGATCATTCAGTACGGGTAGCTGTACGTCACTTCGCCAAGCGGCGATCTCGCGAACGCCTGTTTCCTCATCGGCCTTTGGCAGCCTGAGCTGAAAGGGTGCTCGACGACCCTGCCTACCGAGGCCAGAGGCTGAGAATTTAGGACGACCGCCGTTGACGGCGAGCGTCTTTAGTCGGCTATCCAGCCTTTGATTTTCGTACAGGACGAGAGGTACGGTTGTGTGGACGGAAAGTGGGTTGTAAGGCACGGTGGTCCCGCGCCATCGTTCGGCTTCGGCTTTCTGGAGAACCTGCAAACACGGTCTAGAAGTAGACGACTTCGAGAACGCAACTGCGTACCTCGCATATCCAAACTTCGAAAACTGCAGCCGCGGCATCGTAGGCGGTCTCGCCCCAGTTATTTCTGATCAAGGGGTTTGCGGACTGTTTAGCGAGAAGGTACAAAACAACGGGGAGGTGACCCTTGGACGACGCGTTCACTGGGAGTTGTTAGCCAAGTTCATAAGTCGCGAGTCCGACGCACTGAGAGGTGTCCAGCCGCCCTTGCTCCGAGCATCCACGCCTCGCACGCCATCGTGTTCTTCAGCCGCACCGCCGCTTTCACAGAGCCACCGGACAATATCCAGATAACCCTTTTAAATGTAAATTCGCGGAGTTGTGTCATAGGTTGGGCTACCTTTGAACACGCATTGTGCAAGGCCGTCCAGCCATCGGCGTCTCTGGCGTTGACATCGGCTTTGGCTGGCAGAAGATATTTGACGATCGGCAAGTGGCCGTTGAGAGCAGCCTTGTGGAGGGCCGTTTCGCCCTCCTTGTCTTCGAGGTCGGGCATGGCGTATCCCGATTCAATGCACCAGATGACGATGTCAAGATAGCCGCGACTGGCGGCGGCATGGAGGGCGGTAAAGCCGGTGCGAGGGGAGGCATCATTGGAGAGACTGAATGGCTCGACATTTCCCGACTCCAACGCGTTGCGAAAGAGACGTTTGAGGAGGGGCAAGTCACCCGAGGAGGCAGCTGCATAGATTGACTCGAGCTGGGCAGGAGATGGGTGCTGGACCGGGGGCGCTGAGGGTATTTCCTGTGGATGCGATGCAGGATACACAAACTCGGGTTCGGTTGTACTTGTGGGATACACGAACTCGTCGTCGTCATCATCGTCGGCGCTGTCCTGGGGCGATGGACGCGACGAGAGGTCGGACAAAGCAGACCTGGCCCATTAAAATTTGGGTGTAATAAGTATAAAGACAAGGAAGCTTACTCGTCGATGGTGCCCAGCAGGCCGCGTCCGCTCATCGTCGTGGTTCACTGAATAAATTCACGGACACGATTTTTTCAGATCACATGGCCGCTGATGGCCAGACGCGACTCTGTCTGTTACCGCCATAAATTTAAGTCTCTGTCGAGTAATTCAAAGCTGGGCCAAAGATCATCTACAACATCGAGGACCCGGTGGCTGGCTCAAATGCTCAATATTCACCCCAACGGGCTTGGGGGTTCAAATCACGGCAGGGAATCTCTTGAATCCATTTGTAATGGGTTGGACCCGGTTACATAGCACGACGCGCGTATAGCCTGCGTGAAATATGAAGAGAGTCGTTCAGATACTGTCAGAGTTGACAAAGGTACTTGATTCCAACTACGACAGTCTGACTATGAGTGCGAAAATTCGAGGTGAAATTGTTCGGCCGATGTATCTCGCTTAAGATTTTTTTGATCACTTGACCCCTATGAGGACTCGTCTCTTGCTCTTCTCAATCACCTCATTCCACTCTGATATTAGCCCTGTTGTGAACGCGTTGGTTATCAGCGATTAGAAAACTCGTATATATAGGTAATTCGATCATCCGGCACTGTTATATGCTGGCAAGAGTTTTCCCGGTCCCCTCAGTGCTTGCTTCCAACCTCCATCTTCGTCGCACAGTAATGTCCTTCCCCAATGGCGTAAAAAAGGATCGCTCCAATCTCGTCCCCTTCTCGTCGCGTCTCAAGGAGGGTCGCGCTCTCGCAGAGGACGTCTGGTCCATCTTCAAGTTTCGTGACTCATCCACAATCTCCCCTGGTCGCTCATCGTCCCCCAGTGTCGTCAATCTCCCCGCCGACTGCATAAACATGGGCCAGGGCTACATGAACTTTGCCCCTCCGAAATGGGTCACTGAGGCCGCAAACACTGCTCTCCAGGGTGTCGCCGAAAACCACTACTCCCACCCAAAGGGCCGCATCCGTCTCCGCCAGGCGATCAAGCAGCACTACGGCCCCTCCTTCAACCACGACCTCGATGTTGACTCTGAGATTCTCGTCACCAGCGGCGCCAACGAAGGTACACACCATGTGCCACACGCGCCGACGGCCGCTGATGTCCCCGTGCAGGCCAGTACTCAGTCTTTGTCGCCTTCCTCGAGCAGGGCGACGAGGTCATCATGTTCGAGCCCTTCTTTGACCAGTACTTGCCCTCCATTACCTTCAACGGCGGCAAGCCTGTCTACGTCCCTCTCCATCCCCCGAGCAAAGACAACAAAAAACCTACCAGCAACGACTGGACCATCGATCTCAACGAGCTGAGGTGCTTCTGTTGCTACAACCCTTGAAACGCATTATTCACGTCTTCCAGACGCGCGATCACCCCCCGCACCAAAATGATCATCGTCAATACCCCGCACAACCCTGTTGGCAAAGTCTTTACACGTCAGGAACTAGAAGGCATCGCTGCTCTCGCCGAAGAGTTCAATCTCATCGTCATGTCCGACGAGGTCGTGCGTGTCGTGTGCTTAGCTCCATTTTGCCTATTTTATGTACGCCGATTTTTTCCAGTACGACTGCCTCACCTTCGATGGCAAACCGCATGTCCGCATCGCGAATCTGCCTGGAATGTGGGACCGTACTGTCACCGTTGGCTCTGCCGGCAGTACGTAGTTTTTTTTTCGCGCATTCACGCCGTTTCATAAAGTCACCGACAGAGGCGTTCGCTGCCACCGGATGGCGTGTAGGCTGGCTCATTGGGCCGCCGTCTATCATCCGCCCGACGCTCGCGCGACGACTCGGATCGTCTTTTGCACCAACTCGCCGCTCCAGGAGGCTGCAGCTGCTGGGCTCGAGCAAGCCGAACAGCGCGGCTACTTTGCGACCCAGCGCGCAGAATACGCCGAGCGGCGCGGAATCATCACTGACGCTTCGATAAGCTGGGGCTTACGTACACCCTCCCTGAAGGGACTTATTTCATTCTCCTGGTACACAACTCCGTCTTTGGCCTTTCCATCACTCATCCCCGAGCAGGACGTATCGAACGTCAAATTCCCGGACGATTACCCTTTCCCTCAGAGCGTCCTCGGGCGCGGCCGCGACTTCAGGTAAGCGATTCTCGTTCATTGATTCATGTCCTCACTTCGTACAGGGCGTGCTGGTTTATTGCGATCGAAATAGGCGTATCCACCATCCCTGTCAGCGAGGTCAGCCGCAGCATCAAATATTTCCCATTTAGCTTTTTGATGTTTTATCGTCGTTCAGTTTTACTGCGAAGAACACGCCAACATTGGCGAGGCCTACGCCCGCTTCTCGTTCTGCAAGGACACTGACACCCTCAAGAGAGCAGCGGAACGCCTGTTAAAACTGAAGAATTACATCGAATAACTGCTTATGCACTGTATGTATGTATGTAGATCTAGACGATAGACTGACTGGCTACCTGGGGTGCGCGGGCGGCGTACACGAGATCGTCAACGATCCGTGAAAGGTTTTCATCTCGCGAACTGGACACGCAGTCGTAGTACGTCGGGTTGGTCGCGATGCGGTGTGCGAGGAAGGTAAACGAGAGTGCGTCGACAAGCTGCTGCTTATCGAGGTGTGTGTGCGCTGCATACCACGCGCGCAGCTCCGGCGAGTTTAGAAGCGCAGACTCTAGTGGCAGACCTTCGTTGAGGAATCGGAGGAAGGTGTCCTTCCCCTCCGCCTGGCAGAATAGGTAAAAGTGCCCGGCGCCGGAATGGCGCACCGCACGACTCTGCATGCGCACTAGCTCAGTCAGCCCGTAGTCGCGCAGCTGGCGATCCGCGCCCTCCGCCTCTGCGTGCGCGTACTGCGTCCCCATGACCACAACCACGGCAGCGCGCACGGGCAGCGTCCAGCACGAGTCGCGTGGCACGATCAGCACTCGGATGATGCCCTCCGCGTACAGTTCCAGCATAAGGTTCCGGTCAGGCTTGTGGATCCCTTCGTGGAAGAACCCGATGCCGCGCGAAACGACGTCGACCAGACTCGTGTCGCGCAGGCGGACGAGGTAGTCTTCGAGTCGCTCCTGCGAGACGCCGTCGAGGAGATACCCCTTCTCTGTCTCTTGCTCCAGGGCGCATTGGGTGATCAGGTCGTACGCGACGGACCGGCACTGGCCGCGCGAGGGCACGAATACGACCGCGGACTCGCCTGGCGCGGCGCTCTGGATGGCCGCGTGCGCGGGCTTGGCCATGGCTTTAAACAGGGACGCCGATTGGGGTATGCTGAATGTGTGCGGAGAAGTGGTCAGCGATTGGTCGCGGTCGCTCGGCCGGAAACTGAGCAGCGCAGCGGGGTCGACGCGCAACCACGCCGCGACGTCGATGGGGTCACTCAGAGAGGCCGACGCACCGACAAAGCGCGTCGGGCAAGTCTGGACAGCGTGGCGCAGTAGCGAGATGCCAAGCTCGTAGGAGGGATCGAGTTGTTCCAGGCTTTCGCAGACGACGAGATCCAGACCTCGTAACGGTATCGTCGGATCCCGTTGCGAAACGAGCTGGAGCAAATGAGCGGCGGTCACAATACGAATCACCCTTCCCCGGGGCGCGCGAGGGCATTTTGATTGAAGCTCAGCTCGATGCTGACTCCAGTAGCGTTGGCCGAGTTTCGAAGCTCCGAGAGCGCCTCTGAAGCTACGCTCTTTCGCGGTGCCACGATCAGAACCCATGCGTCTGAGCTTTCATGACGGTCATCCTGATAGACGGGATGAGCATACACCACGAAATGAGTAAAAATACATACCACACAAGCACTTGAATCAGGATGGATTTTCCGCAACCAACTGGCCCACAGAGCAGAGAGTGCCATTTCGTGTTGATCAAAGTCCAGAAAGATTGTGTTTGGATCGAGTTGAAGTTGTGTAGCCGGCCAGCAAACAGGGACTCGACGGTCGGGTTGCGCAGGATGGTGGGGGAGAGGAAGGGTAAATCGAGCCGTGGGCTATGACTGTGCGAAGCTACAGGCATGATCAAGGTGTCCAATGGAATAGAAATTTCGTCTTCGGCTCCCATCCATCGATCCGACACAAACCGTATAGTCACGGACGGAGGCGCCTGGCCGTCAGGGATAGAAATGACAAAATCGACATTCAGGGCCTCCGTGGTAGGTCGAAAGACTAGATGAGACAGTTGAAGGATGTTCAAAGCGTCATGATCTTCAACCCAGAGCCAGAAAGGTTCTGCGCTCCCGTGTACCTTGCTGCTCCATGTGAAGGTCGGCGTTATCCGGACCGCAATCTTGAGCACATCGAAAGCCAGTGGACGGAGGTTGTAGGTGATGCGAACGGAAGGAAATTGTTTGGCAGCATTAAGAATGGCTTGACCGTGGCGCTCATTGAGATGGCCAGTTTGCCAAGTTCGTCGGCACCGACGGCCGCAAGCTCTGCAGGCGACCATTCATCTGCCCACCTCTCTAAACCGTAAAATATGTCCCCTTTAAGATCAAACTGCTTCAACGGTTGGTCGAACGGCCATAGCCGTTTTTCGATGGCCTTGCTCATCCCCATGAGCACCGCCGTTACATTTGCCCATTTTCTGCTGATGGCAATTTCAAGGAGGGCCCTCGCAATCCGACCACCGTTCTGAGCAGCATAGGTAGTATCTGAAACCAACGCAAAATCCTCCACGGGCTGCCTTGATATAAACCCCTGCAGGAGAATGTTGACTTTGCCTTGACTGGTGTCGGTACCGCCCTGCAAAGAACAATTAAAGGCGTCCACCTAAAGAGTCGACAGACATTACTTTGACATCGCACGGAACGATTTCCATCAGTTGCTCGAGTTCTTTGACCTCAGACTCCCGGACTTGTATTTGGTCAAACTTTGAACTGCGTCAAGAAAGTATCTTCGAGGAAAGATCAAACAACGCACCTCCGTGCTCATACTGAGCATCGCCAATACGTCCGCCTCGGACATCCTCGGACGGAATTCTTTGTTGAAGATTTCGATCGAGGCATAGCGAATGTAATATTTGGCGGCGATTCTACCCAGATCAGTGATTGTCAAGTCGCCGCTAGGACGATCAAAAATTATCATCCCCGCATCTGCCAGTTTCTGTGCAGCAGCAGTTATCAACTCGTTTCTCTTGTTCCCCAAGTTTGGGTCGTCGCCGGTCGCATCTCGCGAAATTCCTTTCCACACATATTGAATGAGGCGGCACATTATGAGTAGAAATGAACAAACCGTAAATGAAAGGGTTCTTGCGCATTCGTACAAACAAATAGGTATATCCTAACCACCGAACCCCGTCGCGGGTGTTGGCAACGGTCCCTAAAGATATCTCAGCGTTCAGGGAATCAATCATGCCTCCTTGGAATCTACGAAAATATCAGTCTGGAAAGAGGCGATATCATGGACGTTTTTGGCGTACTGAGATTCGATGGGATTCTGTACGATGAAGCGGAAACGTCAATAAAGGCAGCTGCTACTGTATGGGTGAAACGCCAACGCAGGCCCATTGGCGTAACGGTCGATTTTGCCGTTTCACCCATATAGATTGGTACAATACATACCTGAGATGTAACTGCATCGAGGTAATGCGCGAGTTTGTCCTCGGTGGTACAAATATAGCCTTCGCCACTCGTTTCAAGCCCTGGTCGGCCTGCACGTCCAAATACCTAGACAAGTAAACGATACGTGACTATGCGCGGGAAATCGCGCTTTTCTGCGCTTACCTGCAGCACATCTAACACCGAGAGATCCACAAATGCACCTGATATCCCGTTAGTTCGTCCAGTTAATAAGGGGAGTAGGTGCAGACCTTTTGAACTGTCATACACCTGAGTCCCTTTGATAATGACTAGGAAAACGTGTCAATGGTAAGCCAGAAACGAGACATTCGATTCCCACCAGCATGAGCGGGTAAATTTACACCCCAAGCCAACGTAGCTGTACAGCACAGGACCTTGATCGCTCGTGCTTCAAACATTCTCTCCATCATATTTCTGTCCGAGCGCAACATGCCAGCATGGTGAA
This sequence comes from Mycena leptocephala, assembly GCA_029378395.1. NCBI lineage: Eukaryota > Fungi > Basidiomycota > Agaricomycetes > Agaricales > Mycenaceae > Mycena > Mycena leptocephala. Next base: position 43,823 of record JARJLF010001707.1, on the reverse strand, counting down.
TACCAAACCCGCCATCAAAGAGTTGTTTCATCTCTTTATTTCGAGATTCCCCAATACTCCGGCGAAAGAAGCTGAATTGAGGGTGGTCTTCGCAGCTGAAGTCATCTACATTGCCTTCAAGAAGCGAAGCTTCTCGAAGAGCCAGAGCAGTCTTGACGGTCTCCTTCCGTGCATGAACAAACACCATCACTTGATGACCTTGTGCTACGAGCTCGGAAACCTTCTGAAATGACACCCGATCGAGATTTTTCCTTGACTGTAGGCTTCCAGGCTTTCCTTTGATTCCGATGAAATGCTGTTCTAATGGGACTGGCCTAAAGGATGAGTCGAAATAAAACAACCCTTTATAGCGAGAGACGCTGAATACAGTTGAGTGGGATCGATGTTTAGAAGAGGAGGACTACCTGAGAAACTCCGCGACATCCATATAATTTGGCAGCGTTGCACTCAATCCAACAATGCGAATGACTGATTGACTCGATTCTACCTAAAGGGACGCATTAAATGATAGGCCTAAATGGCTGAGGGTTCAGGCTGGCCTGTCGCAGAGTTCGAGCAACGATGGTTTCGATCACAGCGCCACGTTCTTCATTCAGGAGATGGACCTCGTCTATGATGAGTAGTTTGAGACTCTATGTGAATTGTGAGCGCGCCGGCGATCGTTTAACAAGAAGGCGAACCGATGCCAGCTCTCCTTCGCCAGTCGGTTTCCTTGTCACGACATCCCACTTTTCAGGAGTGGTGACGATGACCTGTGTTTGGGCGATTTCTGCTTTTGTCAGTTGCATATCGCCTGCGAAATTATTGAGGAATACGTCGGTCGGAACAAGTCAAAGCTACCGGTCAATTCCCGAACTTGTATAGAAAGCCATTGCAGACGTTTACTGAACTTTCGAACAATTTCAGATGCCAGGGCCTTCATAGGTGCACTAGAATCTTAGATATCATTCGCAATCCACGGCGGAAAGAACATTGACTCACACGTAGATTATTTTGAACGAAGATTTGTTTATGGTGGAAGCAATAGAAGCATTCCCAGAGCTAGGAGATCTATGTTGATCTAATACACGCAGAATGGCCAACATCGCCACGTCAGTTTTACCCTTAAGTGAAATAAAATGAGATCTCTGGGAGGAGAATGTCTCTTGAACACAACTCACGGCACCAGTGGGAGCTAGTCGTACCTGTGAATAAACCGCGGGAAAGTGTGAAGAATCTACTGACCACATATAAGCATGTTTTCATTGGATCCGTATGCAGTTGGATAAACCTGCGAGATATCAGATCAAGCTAGTGTGGTCGAATGGTCGGAAGATGTACGATTGACTGGATCCTATTCAGGGATGTGTAACCCTAATCAACTCTGGTGAGCGAGGATAAATGTATTTCTCCACAGGGCATACAGGGAATGAGCCTTTTGCAAGAGGATCCAGTTTTGACACCGGAATAAGACGCTCAGTTGCTCGGGGAGGCACAGGCCTTGCTGGTGGAATTATCACTTCCTCGAAATCCTGAAGATACGGTGAAGACAGAAAATGGTATTCGATTTCCAATGCTCCTCTACCTCATACATCTGGCGGACAGTTCCCAATGGCAGCATATATTTGCTACCAAATTGAGACAGGACGTTTCCTTGAGCCATCAGTGTCGAGGAATAAACGTGAGGGAGGACCTCCGGTGCTGCTTCCTGAGGTCAAGGTTAAGCATCGATGGATGAACGCGGTATTGCTCCTACAGCAGTCCCGGAAAATAGAGGACGAGCAGCATTCTTCCTGAACTTTTCTTCCATACGCCTGCGGGCATCCTCGTTGGACAGACTCGATACTGTGGATGCTTATGAGAGACTGTTCACTGCCAGCATTTTGCACACACATGCGGTGGCTGAATGGGAAGGCCCAGACACCGATTGACGGAAGTCCTCGAGCTTTTTCGCCGTGAGCAATGAGAAAAAGGTATTCTATACAGGTCGAATCTAACCTGCTTCACAAGTGTCTCCCGATTCTGGAGTATCTCCATGATCATATCCATGTCCTCGTAACCGACGGCTTCAGCAACCTCCCCGAGACGTCATGGTCCCGAGGTTGGGACAAAATCGAATACAGGGACTCGAAAAGAGGTTCGGCGTTGGGCTTTCTGGTCAAGAGCTCTAAATGTAGGAAGGTCTTTGGATAAAGTCCACACACAATAGAAGCTTGTCGATGACGGTTTGAATCGAGGATCCGTGTCGGTAGACGTCCAATACAGAATCCCACTCTTCATCCTCAGGAAGGATTTCGTTTTCTGATCCTGCGTATATTTCCAGCTTAGATGAAACCACAAATAGTCCTTTAGAATATCAAAACCTCGAGCGGCGCCCTGCGCGAAGCTGAAGGATAAAATAAGGACGAAAAGTTCAGGAATCGTTCAGGATTCATGTACAGGCTTGTACCTAGCCCATTCATCGACAACGCGCACGTCATTGACAGAAGATTCCTGCGGTAGTACTGTTCCTAATAGGAAGTCGAAATGCGAGAGCATCGCGTCGTGGATTGGTCGTTGGTACAGAAAGTGAGAAAGCGGCACCGTGTGTGACAGGTTACTCCGAGTAATTCGATCAAACGACTCATCAAGTGTTGAACGTTGAACTTTTCTTCATGCTGGACGGTCACTCATAAAAACTATTTATTGCGGCACTACTGAGGGAGCGCTAAATATCTACGTTGTGCGCAGAAAGGATGAAGATATATTGCCATGAGCAAGAGTAAAATATCCTCGACACCACGAATTCATGTACTACTTGGACTCGGAGTCACCCTTGGATGAGGGTGGTCCCGATTAAGTCCAGCAGCAGCCATTGAGGAGCCGAGGCGCCAATATGGCCAAAGTAGACACACCAATCGCGAATCAACCAAACCTAAAGGTACCTGAAAAAAAAGGGTTTGGTTAATTCCTCGCCACTGTAATTCAGACTCGGAAATACCGGGCCAAAAGAGTTGCTGTCTTGGCTGTGGAATGCATCACCTAAACTTCATGTGAGGGACCTGAGGGTTAACTACGAATTAGACAGACCTTCAACCCAGATATGCCCCCTCGGAACACGAACTTCGGGATCCGGATACGGAGGTAGAGTCCGTACAATGTCTCCCTCTATGGCGGTGATTCGCTTTACGAGCTCGATTTTCGCATCATGCGGTGACCTGGGTGAGCAATAAACCAAGTTGTTCTCTTTACAGAAGCTTCAAGGTACTTCAGTGCCACAATGTCGCCTCTGCCATAGCGTTGGAGGGTATGAATTGAAAGTCGGTCGAATAATGCAATGTCGCGCCATAATAGAGAGGAATCTGGGTTAAGAGTTGGCTGGCTGCCCGACAAGCGGTGAGGGAGGGAAGGGGAGCAGCAAGAAGATGCGAACCTGCATGCTACGGCCAGATACTTGCTTCAAGGTGTAGCAGTCGGTCAGTAATACTGCAAGTGGTATCCAGTATATAACGGGCCAAGCGCGACTGAGTTGCGACATGGTTGAGGTGAAGGAGGAGAGCCTCAGACGCCGTCACGTGCCGACGCGTCGCAGTCTTTCCAGTTGTTTGCGTAATATGGCGTCGCCCATTTGATCAAATATCTAAGTAAAAAATAACTTCCATCGCTAATGCAGCGCCCAATCCTGCAATACATCCAACGATATCAAGTCGGAGCTCGTCAATGCACCAGTGCGGGGATTGCTGTTAGGGCGAAAGTCAGGGAATACAGTCTCCATTGCGGTACGTCACTAACGTTAACAGGGATTACGGTGATTTTGTTGTCTTTGATACTATGGACAAGATGAACTTTACTCAAAAGATCGTCGTCTGGCGGGGGTCGCTTAGCAACTACCTTTGTGTCAGGGTATCCTCATTTTCAAACTGAAGGACTCACTTGGCATGGACTCAGGCGGTTCCGCACTCGAATACTCTAGCTGAGAAAAACATGCGTATCGGTATTTCTCGAGTAAGGGAATGCAGCTTTCCAACGGAAACCAATCATAAGTTTCCTGACGAGACTTGAATGAAATATAGCCGTTAGAAACTGGCTTTACTTACTGGATCCGCAAGATAAGATGGGTAATAGTCTCCTTTGTACCGCATTTTAGGACAAGAATGAATGTAAAATCCTATGTTGAGCATTAATGAATGTTGCTGTCCATCGTGCCATGAACTTTACCCATGTACAGCGACGTCATCCCTGGAGCGCCTGCTGCCTTAATCTCAGACGCAAGCGAGACTTCGCGCAGTGCGCTGAGCTATCGTTTCGTCGCAATCAATTCTCGAAAGCAGACTAACGAGTCGCACCTTTCCGAGAGAAAACTCTTCCCATGCCTGTTGAAAAAGCGGTTTAAATTTTCATAAATGCAATGACGGTATACACACCGGATCATATATAAAATAAACACTCGAGACACAGTCGGGAAGTATATCGATCACCCCGAGCGCGATTAGCTTATCGTCGCATTTGTAGAGCTGGTGATAAGAACTTTTCAACCGTCAGCAAGCGAATAGGGATTCAGGTTGAATCATCTAACCCATAATTCGCGGGCAAATGAGATGGAGGCGGCGAAGAATATGGTATTAGATCTGGCTAAGTAAAGTCAGGAAATCTGATGTGAATGAAAATCAAACGACCCTACACACAAAGGAGACTCGATGAGAAAACCTTTGAACCCGGATGGTGTGGACTTGGAGTCACTGTGAATATCTCTTTGATATTTACAGTATAGTTCAAATTTTTCTGCGCTGTAGGAAGAGGGCTCCAAGATGGTCTGATGAGACGGCTATTCAATCCAATGGCCGCCGTGAGGCACTCAAAGTTTTTTTACCTCGAACCGGTGCTCATGAGGCTCATTTGAGCAAAACCCCACTTCAGCGGCGTGAATGGCATTGCTCAAAGAAAAGGTTGCATCCTTGGATTTCGAGGGGATTTTCTTGTCCTCAGCTTGTTTTCCGCGCAAGATAAACCGATTCCAGCTTTGGTTGGTCTGAGCACATGGACTAGAGACCAATGCACCTTACCGATTGATTAGTTTTCGTTGACTTTTCGATGGTTTGAATTTTTCGGCGTCCAATCTGAATGCTCTGAGCTAGCAGAATAGACAATAAGAAAGCCCCGAATACTTGATCGTGTAGGATGGACAACACGACGCTTTCAAGTCGGGTTTGTAGCACCAAGTGCCTATTTACGAGTGAGATCACTGCTAGGGAGAGTTTTCAAATAATATCCACCGGAGCGACGCCATCCTCTGTTGATCATCTTCTGATACACCTGCCGGCGGCGGGTTATGTCGGAAAAAAAGCTGGACGAAGTAAAGTACTTCGCATGAGAGTTGGTTTGCCTCTAATCCAGCGGCGTGAGCTGCAGACTTGGTAGCTGATCTTCTTCCTGGGGGTGAACAGTATCCGCAGGTGGTCGGAATGGGACCTGAAGGACGTCCAACGGAAAGTGTCATGAAGTTGAACTTCAAGTTAACACCAGTCCACGGCAAACCGGGTGTCGGTCCGAAAGCCGAACCTGGATATAACGAACTCTACTCTTGTGCGTACGACCATGAGAGCCTTCCGAGTCCCCTCGAAGGCCAAAATTCCACCGTGGTGTTTACTTCCTTTGTGACGTTCATCTGGCTTGGGATTCAGTACAATCATCTTTAACTCACTTAGTACTCAATTATGGCGAGCTCCTTTCGACTTCACCATTTCCGCTTGCTTTCTGAGTCTACAGACCATTGTCGCTTGATTGTAGCGCAGCACTGGCATATCGTTCATTAAGTCTAATCAATGTTATCAACATTAGTGAGTAGGATATACAACAAGGAGGTATGTGTGCATGTGGTATAGATACTATGAGTGTAGGAACCAGAACATAAAGACGGCACGGGGCGCCGCGCTTACCCCCAGCCATCCCAACGGCCAAAGCGGCGATACTCTTCCAAGACACACTTTCTACTTTGCTTCTCGCCGTCCTTCTTCTCTTTCTCCTTGCCTTTGTCGAATCGGCTCAGTGCAGACGAACCGCTGGAGGTCCTCTGACGGGACTTGGGCGGAGAGGTCGACAAGCCTGCATGAATCGAAACAGCCGAGGCGGTAGCCTTCGAAGAGCGCACGGTGGGAAGGGACAGCCGGTACCACCCACCCGCATATGTCAAAGCAACCAGTTGGTACTCTACTGGGCCGTTGCTGGCGTTCCCGTCATCTGGCGCCTCTATCCAACCGACCATACACCGCTCCTCATCCACCTCTGCTGTTGGCGAACGTATCGACGTCGCAGACAGAGATATGTGGGACGACTGGACTGGTATTCGATACTGGGCGTAGGACCATTCCGACTCAAAGTACTTGGGGAGGGGGAGATACGGCGTCAAAGGCGAGAACGTGGACTGCCGATTACTGTGAAATGAAACGTCGGGTGGCGATATCTGAAGGATCATAGGGAAACTCACGAGGCTCCGGACACGACTAGATTGAAGACGTGGACTGTGCCCTTATCGCTCCATACGCAAAGCTCTCGCTCGTCTGGCCGAAAAGCAACGCCGAAGATCTCAGCCTTATCGGTCCCCCGCCGGAACTCTCGTACAAGCTTGCCAGTGACAGTGTCCCACGTTCGTACTAGTGTGCCCCGAGATGAGGTTGTTGCAAGTAAGCGCCCAGATGGCGGCACCGAAAGAGTGGTCAGCGCAGTCGTGTGTGCTGCTATTATAGCAACTGGGTGTTTCGTCGGAGGCGGCGGGGGCTTGCGAGGCGGCGAAGAGGAGGGCGGACCTATAGGCGTCGGCGGTACACAAGGCGGAAGGTGAATTAGTTGCACATGGCCCATTTGCTTTCCCGGAATAGCTAGTAAAGTAGCGTAGGTGCCACTAGCGAGCGCGAGCAGACCTTGCAGCGGCTGGCTAGTTAGATATCGGCCAGTCAAGGGTAGATGGGAGCCGTTCACCTCTCGGATTGTCCCAAGTATCCCATTCGGCGTGTCGGGTGACCTGCTCCCCGAGTTCAAACACCACGACGCGGCGTCGGAGAGCAACCGCAAGCCAACCGCGACGGCACGCGAGCCCCCGAACTCGTTCACGGAACTCGAGCTCTGCGACCTCGGTGCCAAGTGCGTCGTCCCAGAGAACTACCTTGTTTGGGGGGTACAGAGGACTGGCGCCGCCACCGAGCAGGAAGAGAAGAGAAGAGGTATGCAACGGGACCACTGCAGAAAGAGTACCCCCAGTGAGTTCTAAAGACGCGTCAGAAAGGCATAGGAGTGATAGCAGGATCAGTACCGCGCTTGCGGACAAGGCTCAAGGGACATGTGCGGTAAACGGCGAAGCCTGCAGGGGTCGAGGCGGTGAATATATTACAGTCTGAATCGAAGCGAGCATCTAGAATATTGACGGGGCGGGTGGAGGCGATATGGACTCGCCCGAGGTTCATGGCAAGCCGAGTCACGCAGCACTGGCGTCACATTGTGACGTCGTGTACAACGCGTCGCACACGAGCAGTAATTAAGCTCGTCCTTACTAGCAGCCTACACGCTACTTGGGCGCGGGCGCCCGTTTCTGGACAAATGACACGGTACACCCACGAGATCTATATCCCAGAAAAACATACAACACCGTATATACCCTTCAGCTCCGTGTCGACGGCGCTATTCGTGCGGTCGTCCGGTCCGAGCCAGTATCTGTCACCGCCCAGCTTCTGGGCGGACGCAGCCCAATATTGGCGAGCGCCTGACGCGCCGCTCTAAATTCCAGCTCCTCTGCCTCGTTCTGCGCAACCAGTGCCGCCTTGGCCTCCGCCTGTCGCTGCAGCTCCGCCTCCGACTCGTCCGAGAGATAATCCGTGAAGGCTCCATCCGACGTTACGGTGCTTTCCGTCAAAGAACCGATGCTGTCGCTGCCACTGCTGCTTGAGGTTTCGGGATCTGCCTTCTTGCTGCTTGACGCGTTCGAGGTTTCGGCATCGGCTTTCTTGCTGCTGAGCGCGCTCGAAGTCTCGGTATCTGCCTTTTTCTGCGGTCGTGGTGGATCGGCGGGGCGCAACGAAGGAGATGTCTTTGTTGACACCGTGGGAGATACCTTCGCTGATGAGGATAGCGAACGACGTCGCTCAGTCCCTGACGTTAACGCATCTGCGATCACCTTTGATACAGAGGATGACGCCGTCGATGTAGGTGACCGTCCACCCGAATTACGTCGCGGCGTAATCGGGTTCTCCAAGTCGATATGTTTTCGACTCGGGGACGAATTGGACGATCCTGGCGGTCTTTCAGAATCGGCGAGGGCTTCACGCTTTCGCTGCGCCTGCTCCATGTTCGATGTCGTTGGCACAGAGGTGGACGTGCCGCCGCTGCCACCTGAACCACGCGAGCTGGTACTCGTGATGGACGACGCGACCATTTGCGGGCTGCCGCCCGATCGGCCCTTTGTCGGTATCGGCATGGCCGCGGACTTTGCCGACCGACCCGAGGTACTATTCCTCCGGTCCACAGACGGGATTGCGGCCTTTGCACTCGGGTTAGACCGCACCGGGCTAGTGGACGGAACTGGGCTGCCACGCGATGTGAGGTTATCGAGCGCGGTCTTGACGTCGGACGGGATGGGGACATGGTGCACTACGATCTTGATAAGGTGCTGCGCGGGAACGAGGGAAACATACCCACCTACACTGACTGATCGCCAGTCCGCAGGCTGTATGAGGCGGTGTTCACTTGCGGTCGGCGCGCGACAGCAGCCTGGCCAGCCGGGGTTATAATATCCTGCGGCCTTTGGCGGCGGACTTGTGCGGGCCCACTGAGAGAGATGAGTGAGGCTCGAGCAGGGCGGTTAATGTATACCTTGCAATAACCACAGCCGTTGAATGAGTCAACTGTTGGTTCGGATAAGTACAGCAGCAAAACGAGACAAAGCAGCGAGTACCCTCTGCGTTCTTGAGATAGAGGACATCGAAACGGGGGTGTGCGGTGCGATTGCGACATACGTCGCGGGTGTGAGGACAGCTGGACGCTCAGGTCCTCAGGACACAACGGCGCTTCACGGGCGGCTAGCACTGACCTTGGATGGGGAAAGACCTTGCACATTGGACAGACGTTCACGGCCTGGTCGATAGATCCATAGGCATAACACATATTGGGGATGGAACGAGGATTGAAGGCCTGTTGAGGGATTGGAGGTGGAAGGAGGTGGGCGGTGAAGGCAGAGTGCAGAAGAGAAGCTCATGTGGTTCAAGCTGTGATGATCGATTACACTGAATATCGAGGCCATCGAGGACACCGGGCGCAGCAATGGCAAGGAGTATTGTATATCGCCTACCGCCAGGGCAGCGGCTACCCAGCCATGAGGCTACGGTCCAACCACGCTGCACTCGCTTTTCCCAATCAGGGAATTCCCAAATCTCTCCTTGCCGGCGACTGCTCAGTGTATTATTTCTCCGCAACGTTTGGAAGACGTGTCGGCGCAGCAGCAATTAAGCTGAAAACAGCAGCTAACCGATCTTTACAGTTTTCGTGTACAGACTACGCGACTTCCTGCGCTTCGTACTAGGGATCCGCTGAGGCGATTGGTGCTCGCGAAGCACAGCCACATAGTATTCCTGTGTAGATTCAAACGCGATTTTCCCTGGTGTTCGACCTCATTCCAATATCATTCGAACCGTTAAAGAAAAGGGAATCTTTTGAGATACTTTCTAGCTGAAGGAATGAGTCTTTCCCCCAAGGACTGTCAGCCTCCGCAATTACACGGCGCTCATATCCTAGCCCAGGGTAGCCCTAGGGTTGCTTCGCTTCGCTCGCAAACTCTCTACAACTCGCTGCAGCGTGTCGATCGCGGTCGCACCCGACGTAGAAAACACCAGAGAACACTTGCATCCACCTGAGCGTCGCCAAGCACACACCCGCGCCTATGGTCAAGCACGCCGTGGAAGATATCGTCAAGAATGCAAGGCACTTAAAGAAACGAGGAAGACAAAAAACTACACTGACTTTGCCTCGACCGTCTGGCGGTCCTGGCAGACACACTTGTCGACGCATGTGCGGGACACCGCGCATGCGGACGCACCATCCTTGTAATCCCGCAATGTCTTCTCAACGTAGGCGAGATTTCGGTCCTGCTGCGTCGCCACGTCCACAGCTGCGCGTATTTGAGAGTAAGTTTTGAGCTCGGCAGAATGCACATCTTCTGGCTATACGACCAAAAAAATCAGAATAAATTTGGCCACAATAGAGGGAAGCAAAGCCGTACCAGATTAAGCATCACTTCCGCTCCCGCCTCACCAAAAATCACGCAGTTGTGGCACGCCTCCCCGCAAGATTTCGCGCCTGCACGACAATCCCGGGTCCGCCCTTCATCAAAGGAGGATATAATAGTGGCCTACTGGGGCAAAGTCGGGGACCGCCCAAGGACGCAATACACAAAGGGTTTGGCTAGAACTGAACTGTGTGCCGCGGTGATACAGTGATATTTGGAGACAATATGAAAGCCGTTCTTAGATTGCAAAGGTCGCAGGATTCCACTAAGATCGCGCTGAATCGAGCTCCAAGAATGGACCGCCGCCTGTTCTGCGAAAATCTCGTTTTCCATTTCGCCCGGCCATACTAAAAATTAACGGTGGTTTGGAGTCTGATACCACGCTATCTCTAGACCACAGGGAGACACTCCGGCCCCATTCAACGCGAGAAATTCTGGATTTCGGGCTTGGATACACAAAGCAGATCGTGTTGCGCGTGCAGAAACAGCAAGGAGAGGGGCGCGTTTTCATAGGAGAGCGGCTTATGCAGTAACAGGTCCGATCCTAGTGCGGACGGAAACAGGTGAAAAATGGGTCGAATGTCCGATCAGAATGCGTACGAATGTTCATGGCAACAGCTGTCCGATCCAAGTTGCAGACGGGAAACGCGCATGGGCGTCGATGTCCGATCCTTTTGCGGACGGATATCTCGAAAAATATAACTTTCGGGCCTCGTCAGATGGCCACAAGAGAAAACTTAACATGTGCGAAAGGGCTCTCAGACGACCCAAAAGGGACCCTCTCGCAGAAAAAGGTCCGATCCATTTTGCGTACGAAGACGGCCGAAAAACGCCCACCCTGATCACAATGCGCACGACATGTGTGGAAAACCTGATGTACGGAAAGGACCAAAATCAAGAGATTTGGATCGGACCTACAACCGCATAAGCCGCTCTCCTGTTTTCATGAGGCTGTATGTTTTTTATGAGCAGAATGCCGTCGTCTTTTGTAGGTGTCGTAGTCCAAGTCGGAGCCATAGTCGTTGCCGATGGTCGCATTCATCGTCCTCGCTCATGGTCCCACACCACAGTCATGGAAGGAGACGGTCGGGAATGAGGTCGCCATCACTCGGACATCTCGGGCCGTGTCTTGACCGCCATTCTCCTAAGCCCGTCAAAAACTGGTGGAGGCCCAATGATTATGAGAGGCCGGCAAGCGGCGGGTCACAGATAGACGGATAATTGTTTTACTAGAATGAAGGGAATAAAGTAGATGATCATGATGATGAGAGAGGAAGGAATTCGGACTGAACTCCAAATTAGACAGCATTTTTTCAGGCGCTTTGGAATCGAGTTTTGCATTGTTTCGGAGGCATGGCACTGGGTTCGGTGGGTATAGATTCATCGATTACACTGGATACAGCAGGAACAAATTTAAAGTCGCAAAATTTGCACACCGGTAAAAGGTGGGCCGGAGGCGGCCCGGGACCGTCCGATTTACATACGCGAGAACTTAACTAAAGTAAATAAATAAATAAATTCTGCCCTGCACAGCATCAGTCCTTGTCGAGCACCAGTTCACACAAAGCGCTCGGACTCCTTGCTCCGTGCAAATCACACACACCTGCTCAGGACTCCTTGCTCCGTCGCAAAACACACCTGCTAAAGGGCGATGTCGTCGGCATGTGCGTGGTTTTTGAAGCCATGTCTTAAGACATGTCCCGATCGAGCGTCCACTTGGCCGCGGCGTCCACCGACTCGGACATCTCGGGCCGTAGTCAAGGATGGTCATTGACCATTCTCCAAACCTGGTCATAAGCCCGTCAAAACGGGTCAAGGGCACGCGAGAGCACTAGTGATCTGTTGAAAGCGCAAATGCAAGGTCTTCTTGGAGCGTTGGGTCTAACCTGAGTATCGTTAGGTTAGACCCAACGCTCCAAGAAGACCGAGGCGTAATCACGCTTATATTTCTTCTATTTCTTCCCTCGTCGTTGAACAATCGAACCCACCATAAAGCGCATCTTTTGGTGATATTCCCAGGGCTGACCAAGAATTGAACGTTTCTGAGGCCATTCTTCCCTCAAGGGCCGTCAGCCACCCCGGACGCTTTGTTCTTGTTTTCTGCAAACCTATCCCTGCTCCTCGTCACGTGTTAGGCAAGAACTGCTTCGCTCGCAATAAAGTCTGCCGTGCACAGCATCAGCCCTTGTCAAGCACCAGTTCGCTCGGACACCTTGCTCCGTCGCAAATCACACATACCTGCTCAGGACTCCTTGCTCCGTCGCAAATCACACACACCTGCTCAGGACTCCTTCCTTCGTCGAAAACAAAGCGCTCCATGGGAAGTCCAGTCAAAGCTCTCCCCGAGCAGCTCGCAGATCTCCAGAAGAACACATACTGTGCGCGTCTTTCTAGGTGTGTCTGCCCAAACTGACCTCCCCAGTCGACAAGAAAGAGCTGCAGCAGTGGTACAAGGGCTTCCGCAAAGACTGTCCCTCCGGCCAGCTCGACAAGACCGAGTTCAGTCGATATACAAGCAGTTCTTCCCCTTTGGCGACCCCGGCGAGTTTGCAGACTATGTCTTCAACGTGTTCGACGCGAACCAGAACGGCACGATCGACTTCAAGGAGTTCATCTGCGCGCTCAGCGTCACCAGTCGCGGCCATCTCGACGAGAAGCTCAAATGTGCGTCGCAGTCCTGACGAATGCGTGCGCGTCTCAACGCGTGTAGGGGCTTTCCAATTATACGACATTGACAAGGACGGCACCATCACCTACGACGAGATGCTCCAGATCGTCCAATCCATCTACAAGATGACCGGCGAGATGGTCAAGCTGCCGTCCGACGAGGACACACCAGAAAAGGTACGCCCCAGACCACACAGCCTTGCGTTCTCCGCGCTCATCGCACGACTGCAGCGTGTGGACAAAATCTTCCGGAACATGGACAGGGATAAAGACGCCAAACTAACTTATGACGAATTCGTAGAGGGCAGCAAACAGGATCCGACAATCGTAAAGGTCTGTCAGTGCGTTCAGCATCCCCTGCCACTATTAACAACCGTCCCAGGCTTTATCGCTCTACGATGGTTTGGTCTAGTTCGCATCCCGGCGTCTATTCGCCGGCTCGACCGGCGTGTTTTGCGAGTGGGTGGGCCCTTGATTGCACACGTCCTTTGCTGTACATACTGACTGGAATCAGATGGTTGTGTTTCGATAACTAACGACAAATGAGTCCGGTAGTACGCCTGGGCGGCGTGTCTGTACTCCCAATGTAGCTGTACGTGTAATGGGCCTAGCTTTACAATGATTTTATTTGTGTTATACCCTTCCGTTGTTCCGGGCCTCAACAGCTGTAATCCCGTTCAGGCAGTTCAGGCCAAGGCAACTGCGGCGACGAGACCGAACCGCGTGCAACATTCGAATCGGGCGTCATTGCGTAAATGTCGACTTACTCCACTGCTTGGAATTCGTCAGGTAAGGCGTTTTAATATTGAAAATTAAAGACTGAACTCCGGCAAGGTTCACTAATTCCATTATACAGCTCATATTTTACCATATCGACGAAGTACCCTGTCCTCAACACCCTCTCCAACCCACGAATACAGCCCTTCTGAAAACTCTAAATTGTCCTTTTCCGCTTTGAACAGCTTGTTGAAATCTTGTGCTGCGCCAGGGGCTGGCTGCTGTGCGGCGAACGGAGAAGCTGTCATGTCGCGTGAAGAGTCCGCAGCTGGGTGGTGGAGATCAAATAAGTATGCAGTGTGCAGACGTAAAACTCACAATTGTCGCCGCCGAGAATGAGACGGTACAGGCCGTTGAGTCCAAAGAAATTCAAGAAATACCACGACAGCGAGGACACCCAGCGGACGTCCATATCCGTGGTCTCTATCCCTCGTTGCAACATCGACTTGAAGCCCAGGGTGAGTGGGAATGGCAGTTTTACTACAGAAAAAAAATTATTTGAGACGCAACATAAAGTGTGGATAGATACGCACTGAGGACAAAGCCCTGGAAAAAGAAATTGATCCAGCCCATAATCACCATTTGGGGACCATCATGACTTTTTTTCGCGTCAGTGCAAAGTTGAAGATGAGGAATACGTAGACAAACGCACCCATTTGAGTTTTCATGCCCGCCATCATGCCGTCCATCGCCGCTGGGTCCGACATCGGGTTAGGGGGCAATTTAGGCGCGTCCCCCTCACGCGGCGGGCCGTCTTTGAGATACGTCCCCGCCTCAAACGCCTCCGAGAGGTGCCGCGAGATAGCCTTGTAGTACGTCGGGGGTATCGGCGAGTTTGCCGACGTGGCGCGCAGGACTTGAGAGCGCGTCAGGGCGCGCCTGAAGCAGTACATCTCAGAATAAATTCGATGCAAGGCTGGATAGACACAGACTGTTCTCGCACGGCCTCGCGGGGCTGCTTTTTGGGGGGCTCTGCAGCAGAATGACCACATAATGCCTGAGGATTCCCACCAGGATCTACAAGCTGGTTTTCGCGAATATTTCGTCAAAAAGTAAGACACGACAAACCATCACCAGGGTAATTGGGAAGAGGACCCAGTCTCGGATCTGCGGGTCGAGATAGAGCGAAACCCTGCATTAACCTGTTAGATGGCACCACGGCACACAGCAGGCTCACTAACGCAGAGCTTGACATGGTGACGGAGAAGAGCGAAATACCGAATTTGGGATGACGGCACCAAACCACGTGCATACATTGCTCTTAGCACCAAGCCAACACAATGGATACCTCACCGACCGCCCTCTTTGACTCGTATGAGCAGGACTTTCAGCAGTTCATCGAACTATCCGCCAAAACTCGATGGGGAGGGCAAGGAGGACTCGGGTGGTAGTGTGGCCCATGGTATCTGCGCAGTACTCAGTATCTGCAGAACAACGCAAGGCCTCGCTGAGACGGGCAGAGATGGAGCTCGACGAGGCAGACGAGATGGTACTGTCGTATATCTCGGTCTGGTTTGTGCAGTGCTCAACGCGCAACTAGGTTTCCCAAATGGAAATTGAGATTCAGGGCATCCCGCAGTCGATACGGCCCCAATACCAGACACGGCTGCGCACCGCAAAGGCGGACCTGGCGCGCTACAAGAAGCAGTACAAAGACGTTCATGCCCAACTCGCGCGGAGTGCCCTGCTGTCTTCGTCCAGCCATTCCGGCGCATTCACCTCGGATGAGCCCTACGGCCCGACCAGCGACCGTACGCGGCTGCTCGCCGGTACATCTGTCCTTGAGGACGGGACGAAGCGGCTGCAGGACTCGCACCGGATCGCCCTCGAAACCGAAAACCAGGGTGCTGATATTCTATTGAATCTCAGGCAGCAACGAGAGCAGATCATAAATTCCCGCGACACTGTACGCCTTTTCTTTCGCTAGCGTGACCACCATGTTCATTTCCTCCAGCTCCAAACAGCAAATAGTTCGATTGACCGCGCGTCAGGCACGCTGAAGGGCATGATACGAAGGTATGATCTGCTGCGTCTCAGGCGCAATTCCAAACCGATCTGAACAGGTTCTTCTAGGATGTACCAGCAACGCGTAGTCACCGGCGCCATTATCCTCGTTCTTATCCTACTCATCGGAATAATTCTTTACGAAAAGCTCGCTTGAAATGAATGGACCTGCATATACATTTATACGTTTATTATCTCTCAATGTTATGCTTCGCGACAGTGCCCAGATTAATGGATTTGTACAACTACAAAGTGGGCTGCAGCGTGAAGGAGACAGAGTCCAAGCAAGAGACTAAATGTAAGGAAAATATTGAAACTAGTAGCCACCGCCTCCCCCTCCTCTCTCCACATCACGACCAGGGTTCCACATCCCTTGTGGCGTCGGATACTGCTGTTGTTGAGGAAGAGGAGACGCCGTGTATCCCCCATAGGCATCCGCATCGTCGTACGCAAGGCCGCTGACAGGCCGCCCAGGCGCACTCGGTGGTGGTGTTCGTTGCTGGGGACGAGGACTGGGCACTGCCCGGCCTTGATACACGTCGTGTGGATCGTAGCTCCCGTTATGGTTCTGATATGGGTTGGGAGCGGCGGACCCGGGTCGGTCGATGGGATATTGGGAATGGGAGAATGGAGGGGCCTGCTGCTCGTAGTTTTCGCCACCACCATAATAATATGGATTCGGTGCTGGAGACCCGTGACGATTCGATGCTGCAGACCCGGTTCGATCTATAGGGTATTGTGCATGCGAGAAGGGCGCTGCTCCGGAAGTTAGATGCATGGCGCTTTCATCCTCGTACGGAACCTGGTACTCGTCCGGCTGTTGGAACGTTGCTTGTGAGGGGTTGAAAGTCGCATACGCGTCGGGGCCTTGATGAGTGGAGTATGGGTTGTAAGCGGGCATGGGGGGTGGATTCGCATTCTTCGTGTCCGCGTAGTAATAGTACGAATCTTGCGTGTACGTGCTGGGTGCAACTCGGGTATGCATCGAAGATTTATCGTCGATATCATCCACGGAAAGGTTGGGCAGTGTCGGTTGAGGAAGCGGTTTGCTATATTCGCCCTTCTTGTTCTTCAGGTGCGAGAAGTCACCTCTGGCCTCTTTCAACGCCAACTTCCTGTTCTCATCGAGCCTCTGCTTTTGGCGCTTCTTGATCGCACTTTCAATACGCTGCATATGATAGATGGGATCAGTAAACAGAACAAGTAGACAAAAACCTTTTAGCACCTTGTCAACTTTGTGGCAGCAGTATTCCTGTTGATAGTGTGATCAGCGGATTTAGCCTCCGATACAAGGTGATCAGTGTACCTTCAAGTTACCACGGATATAGCACAGCAAAGGAATATAGAGTATGCCGGCGATGACAAGAAGGAGAAGGGAACCAATGAATACGCAGACCGTGAAGAAGGTGCTGACCATCAAGAGGGAGGTTGAGAGTGTGTTCCCGGCGAAATACTTTGGGATATCCCATCCTGCCTTGTCATGTTTGGTCAACCATACGGCATAGAGCGTCAGACCGTTGATGGTCTGGCGAGGGCCATCTGCCAACAGGACTCGCTTCCAACCTGGCCCGAACAATTAGTCGAGTGGTCCGTTAACAATAGGAAAGAGTACGAACTCTTGAAGACGAAAAAAATGAAGAACGCGAAATTGTCGCTCATCTTTGTCGACTCGCTGATGTGGTCGAAGAAACAAAAGTGGTCGTACGAGCCTAGGCAAAATGAGTGTATACATGCTACAGAGGGACAGCGACCTACGCAGCGAGTAGTAGTTGTTGGCCAGCACATTGGTGAATGCATAGGAGATATCATGGCTAGCGACGATCAGCTTCGCCTTGCGGGCCTCGTAACCCAACTAATGAGACGGGTCAGAGAGAGCGTCTCGGATTCTGGGCGAAAGATATTCACGAGGAGGAAGGAGAAGATGATGCAGCCGACAAACAACCACTTGCCGGTGTCGAAAGGAATAGGGATACAGCCGCTGCTCCGGTCTTTGCATTCATTGAAGATTTGGTTGGACCAAGCTTTCGTAGTTAACATCGTGACGGCGGTGAAGATGTCGGACATGTAGACGGCGAAGGATTTGAAGAAGATGAGGAAGAGGAAGATATACTTGGCGCGCATTGTGAAGGAGTTGACCCTGAAGTCGGCGACGGAGATGAAGTCGAACTGAGAGAAAATGAGACTGCTGGAATGTGGCGCAGACAACGACGAACTTTATGGTCTTGCACGACCTCTCTTTTCCACTTGGGACCACCACACATTGCGAAAGAAGGGCGGGGGAGCGGGGGTTAGAAGGTATTCTGTAGTGGTACACCGAGGCGATCCAGTCGCCTGCAGTGTCAGAGGCAGTGAGCGACGGATATTGAACGAGCGGCGAGTGGTAACCACGAAGGGTATGGTGTGACAAGAGATGTGACACTATCACACCGAATCCTTGTCGGCATCAATACAAAGCACGGTCATTGTACTTATTCTTCTCAATTGTGATACAAAATGACGACCGTCCAAAAGATTAAAGTAAGCTCATTGTATTGTCTTTTATGCATTTTACGTCTTTCCATAGGAAGTCGAAGATGAGATGGTGCGCCCGCATCTTCCCCAGCTATTGTCTCCATTGACTTCTCCCTGCAGGCCAAAAGTGTGTTTGTACAGTCCGAGAGACAATTATTTACCCGCTTTCCCAGCCCAAAAAAACAAGGCTACGTCCTATCATCTGGGACAGCTCAAAGCCA
Organism: Mycena leptocephala; assembly: GCA_029378395.1. Lineage (NCBI taxonomy): Eukaryota > Fungi > Basidiomycota > Agaricomycetes > Agaricales > Mycenaceae > Mycena > Mycena leptocephala. The sequence continues at coordinate 25,418 of JARJLF010001707.1, read as the reverse complement.
AGCTAGCGAAGCTCCGACGCGAGCTCATCTCTCCGCCTGGCGGTGGAGGAGGCGGCGGCGGTCTCGGCTTCGATGTAGCAAGGTAACTCCTTCGCTTAAATGACCCTCCGTATCTAATTCGTCCCAGAACGGGTATAGCGTCCGTCGGATTCGTTGGCTTTCCGTCGGTTGGGAAGGTATGCAACCCAGTTGCTCTAATTACCGCATATAAATATCCAATACAGTCAACGTTAATGTCAAAACTCACCGGCACGCACTCTGAGGTCTCAGAAATAGATTTCACGACGTTGACAACCGTTCCGGGCACTGTTGGTCTCTCTCATAACTCACATACATCCAGGCTCATGCACATCTAGGTAAAAGTGCATGGCGCACCAATACAGATCCTTGACTTGCCTGGAATTATAGAGGTGAGTTGGAATCATCGACAAATCGCTGGGGCGGAATTGATTTATTGCCTCGAATTTTTCAGGGCGCAAACGATGGCCGTGGACGCGGTCGGCAAGTTATCGCTGTTGCTCGCACCTGCAACCTCATTTTCATTGTTCTGGATGTGCTCAAACCGCTCGGGGACAAAAAAATCATCGAGGCTGAACTGGAAGGGTTCGGCATTAGATTAAATAAACGCCCGCCAGCCATCCTCGTCAGACGAAAAGAAAAGGGCGGGATTTCGATAACGAACACCGTCCCGTTAACGAACATCGACCATGACGATATTAAAGGAATACTCAGCGAGTTCAAAATCAACAACTGTGATATTGCTATCCGTGAACCTGGCGCTACGGCTGATGACCTGGTTGATGTTATCGAAGGCAATAGGTTGGTGGAGCCTCGCCAAAAAAATTGATACGCGCTAATTTTCTTTAGGGTCTATATCCCGGCGTTATATGTAAGTCGTTTCATTCTTCACAAGCATCTTGTTTAACACCTACCTTCTAGATTCTGAACAAAGTGTGTTTTATTCTTTGACGTCTTCTATTCTAACCAAGACCACTCACTTCAGATCGACGCAATATCAATAGAGGAGCTCGATCTTCTGTAAGTTCATTCGATATCGGAGTCGATTGATGGCTTATTCTACTAGTTATAAGATTCCAATGTCCGTCCCTATCTCCTCCAAGGAGTGGCTGAACATCGATGAATTAATCGAAAAAATGTGGGAAACACTCGACCTAGTAAGAGCGTACACGAAGCCGCGGGGACTGGCGCCAGATTATTCCCAACCTGTGGTCCTCCGACGCGGGAAATGCTCTGTCGAGGACTTTTGTAATTCTATCCACAAAGAAATTGCCAAACAAATGAAATAGTAAGCACTGCTTCAATCTTTCTTTCTTGTCTAACCAACTGTATCGTAGTGCCATTGTATGGGGAGCAAGTGCCAAACATTCGCGTGGACAGAAAGTCGGCTTGGACCACATTCTAGAAGATGAAGATGGTAAGGCTGTTTTCTTGCCTACTCTCATGCACCTCTGACGCGTACCCAAGTCGTCCACATTTCGAAGAAATGATCACGGTTCATCTCGGATCGCTGTAGCCATTACTTTTGTATATCACTGCATATTCATTCACGCATTAAATACGACTGAGAGGACCTTGATACGTCGTCTCCTCGTTCAGGTATACAAACATCAACCTGCAAAACCCCCAGACGAGCCCTATTGCACAATATACACTTGTCAGCATGAGCGGCAAAAACTCCATGGCTGCGACTCCTGCGGGACGTGGATCGGGCTCGGGACATGTAAAGTCGGCAGTCGAGATGCATGTGTCAGGAGGGACAGTGATCGATTGTTGACGGCGCGCGACCCAAGCAGGAAAGAGCGTGACAAAGATCTGGAGCAATGGAAATCCAGCGAGGTAGATCTTTTCCAGTTTGTCGATGATCACAAATGAAAGGGAACTAGGGAATCTGAACAAGCCTGCATTAGCCCAAGAAAAAAAAGTAGGAAAGAAAAAGTCACTCGTAGACACGCCTAGTTAAAGGAACATAGACGAAAACAAGCCAGAGGACAGAGTAAAGCACTTTGACGATTGATTCTGGACGAAATATCGTTAGAAAATTCCGACCGAAAATGACGACTACATACCTCCTGGCGAGAAGATCAGAGGGAAAAGGGAGAACACTCCGGCGACGCTGGCCAGTATAAAAGTTCTGAAATAGGCGTGCCGTTCAGCTGCCAGGAGACTGGACTTTTTTAGGACAACAAACGGAAATAAGATGGAAGATACCTGAGCGGAATAAGGACAAGCAAAATCGCCTTTTCGTGCACATGCCAACCAAAAAGTACGATGCGTATCCACAAAGGGTCAGAGCTGTCAAAAAAGACTTGTACGTTGGAGTGAACCAAAGCTTGATAAGCGCAATCTAAAATCGAATCGTCAATTGAAGAGCTAAGCAGTTGGGAGCTTCAACTCACGGATTGAAAGGCAAGAGTTATTATGAAAGTATGGATGGGCTTGATATTGGGAAGAACTGCAAAAATGGTGTCTCCTACGAGCCCCCGCGACGTAGATGCCACGCCGGAGATGTTGATGGGGACGTCAGCACCAGTGCGACTTATGTCTAGAGAATTATGAGACCTAAATTTAGGTGAATCCGAAAATCCTACAGCGAAGAAGCACTCTGTCCGCAGCAGTAACCAATGCCCAAGCATTAGGAGCCCAGTATGCATGATTTAATCCTCGGGTAAAGGGGAATAAGCGGCTCAGGACTTGAGGAATCTGCCCCATGACTATGAAGGGACCGAAGGAGACAATGAAAACAGCAATGACGGCGTTGGCCAGAGACAGGAAGTTCTTGATCTCCAATTTTCCGGAGGGAGAGATACAAAAAGAACGGAGGAGATAAATAAAATACGCTGGCTGTTAACTCAGGAAGTCGTCTCGAGAATCATCGAAAATTGGGACAGAGACGAACCGCCAAATACATATATATGTGCTTGAAGTTGAGCAAAACCGCGAACAGGATTCCACTCGCAAGTTTGTTACCCTAAATGCTTCGAAATTAGGCGATTAATTGGTGCATAGGTAGGCAACCTTACGTTGCGTGCCATAAGAATGGACCAAAGCAGAATGCCAAACATGAATCCATTATACTGAAAATGGATGTGATCTATGATGAGAAATCCCGGGTGAAGAAACAGGGACGCTGAGATAATACGTTGCGTCGATGGGTCCACTGATCCTCTAATAAACCTATATTCTCTTGTAAGGATGAATGTACAGAAAACCTCAAAAGGCGAACCTAAGAAGAACGACGCCGAGAACCAGCTCGGAAAGAATGACTGTCGTTCGCTGGTACGCGATTACCGACCATGCATCGTAGTTGAGGTTATTGAGATCGACTATTTTAGGGTCTATAAAGGAGGCGGGTATTGAGAGAAGCTTCTCAAAGTAAGCGAAAAATGGAGGATAATCCAGCGCTGCACATGATAATTTCAGCACTCCGTTTCGTCCCCTGTTGCAGCAACTTACTCCATTCAGAAGTAGTCTTTTAGACTCCGCGTGAGCCTGTGCGACACACTACAAGGATAATAACACACGTCGTAATACCACTTGGAGATTGGCAGCGAATGAGTGATCGCCAACCAATTTCTATGGACCTCAAAATCGGTGGATCGACTATCCTCGCTAAATCAATACCTGGGAGAGCCTGGAGCACCGTACTTACTATGAGGGAAACAAAAGCAATTTTACAGACGTGGAGAGGAACAAGAGGTCGTATTCCCAGTGTTCCAACTCCCAATGAAACCAGGAATTTCGCGGAGGAATAAATTCAGAGGTGGTCGGGGATTTCCCTGACAGCGCGCGGCCAACGGGTTTGACCGCAGGATCAGTTGGCTCCATGTGAGTAGTTCCAGAAAGATAAGTTGACACGTTAAACGGAACGAGTTGACGGAACGAAGTTTCACTGGTTTGCTCCTGTTATGCTCGGAGGTTGATAGCTTTGATCGACTGTTTTCCTTTTCCGGCAACTTGGCAAGAACGACACTTGAAACCAGTCGCGTACAAAAATGAGCGCACAGACTGCAGTTGGAAAGCTCAATGAAGATGTCGTGTCGAGGTAGGTTGCCGTCATCGGCTTCATTCGACTCACCGTTAGCTTGCCGGCAGCACTCAGCTCGCAAAACTCGTGTTCTTCAGTCTTTCTCTCGGAATTATCCCGATCACCTCGTACTTTGGGTCATTGAAGTACTTTTGGAACGGTTGGTCAAGTCCGTCTCCATGGATTTTTGCCTCAATAGTAACCTCAGGTAATGCTACGTATGCCGCTTTGACCGCGGTCGTCGGTGCCAACATCGTCCTTGTCGCGTACATTGTCACATCCATTTTGGACGACAAAAGAACAACTCCAGCGCCAGCCAAGGAATCAAAGAAAACCCAATGAATATCCCTTCATTCAGGCTTGGTTCCACATGATTCGGATACCAGCCTTAGTCCCGAAAAATACACGTGTTACTCTAGGTTTGTTTCAGCTACCAAATACATAAGGTCTATTGGAGACATGATCGACGAGACCAAAGTCCTCGGAACGCTGCATTATGCAGGTGAACGGAGAGAATAGATATTGGCTTCGAGCCTTATAATCAAACTGCATATCCCCATTGCACATCCAGAGGTGCAGGGGCAGATACGGGCGTTTTTGGATACTTGAAGGCTATCAGAAGGATGATTGCCAAGCAAAAAAAAGAAACGCACCAGCTGTTGTCTGAAGCGAGGGGATGGGTGCAATGACATTGGCTGCCTTCGCCATTGGAAGTGGTATCGCTCGAGGTATTGCGATGAGTGTTCGAGGTGGTCAGGATCTGGAAGTACGGAACGGATTGCGCCGATCGTAGGCGAGGTGAAGAAGGAATCCGAGAAGCACTCGAGGATTCCTGGGGTGATCGTCGAGCATGAGTAGGAGTGGTAGGAGGTGTGGGCTCCGCAGAGGATGCGGAAAAAGAGGCTGAGGGCTTTTTAAGTATCCCTTTTCGAGCAGAATAAAGTGGAGGTTGAACGAAACGGGAAGTCGTGGGTGTAGCTACGGGGGTGGAGTCGCTGGAGCTGAAAGATGGTGAAGGGGGAGAGGTGCTATACTGGGCGTTGGTAACAGGACGAGTGGCTTCGGTGTCGTGCGTCTCCGGATTGTTGGAGGAGCTGGGAATAAAGCTAAAGGAAATGTGGCATCACTCTCTGTGGTCTCGTCGTTGGAATATTCAGAATCCGAATCGGAGGTCAGCTCAGGAGGATACGTCAAATATGGAGTCGACCCAGAAGCCCCAGTATGATACACGCTGCGTCGTGGTTGACGAGTGAAGGAAGCGTCCAACACCGCTTGAATATCTGGTTGGGATCCAGCCCATAACGTATTTGAGGCGAATGGGCGGTCCTTGGAAAGACCATGGCGTCGTGGAGGGATAGTGAGATCATCAATATCAATATCTTCTTCGACATCCCGTATAAATCCCTCCCAGACATTATCCAGCTCTGGCATTTTGCGAGCGGGCCGAGGAAGGTCGGGAATCAGTGGTCGCTGAAGTGCCCTCCTGGTTCCCCGAATGGGTGGAGGTGTGAGCGGGATGGCGTCGAGATCGAGAGAGGGAGGTCGAGTGGGCCTCATAGGAGGCAATGGGGGTAGTGGGCGTTGTAAGGAGTGTGGCGAAGAGAGAGGGGAAATCTGTTCATTGGAGCTGGGAGGGGAATGAAATGGCGGAGAGCGCGGGGGCGTTTCGACGGGCGTGTGCTGAACCATCTCATCGACCGATGCAAGACTGCTTACATCGGTGTCCGTATAGGATCCCTTGAAAATCCGGAAAAAGCGCGCCGAACTCTCGGAAGAAGTATCAGACGGAGGCCGTTTAGAAATAATCCGTGAAGAAACAGGACTGCTGTTACTGGACCGAGGGGGAATGGGAACCTCGACCGCTGAGACCGACCCTAGGGTCGGAGAGGTTTGAGGGCGGTCCTTTTTTCTCCAATTACGGAGGAACGACGGGGACATGGCAATGACCGGGAAAGGAAGCCGAAAGAACAGAAGGGGGGTGAGGAAGTAGAACCTCCAGTCATATCCCCACTCTTATATGTTATCCCACTATCGTGCTCCATAGAAGAGGTCACTTCGGTGATGTATATTAGGATCAGTTCCTGGCAAGCTGACGACAGGTGAAGGGAGAGTGGCTGTATTATCTAGACTCCTAAAGGATACCCAGGAGCGCAGATATATAGGCAACGATCGTGCAGAACCCCTGAACCGCAGCAACTGTGGTCAGCTTTAGAGCCTACATGGCATAGAGGTCGAGGAAAAATATTTCTGAGTAACGGCAAGTAGCACGAGTTCGAGAGAAACCAAGTTTGGTACACAGGCCGCGGTACTTTAGCATCCGGCAAACAGGAGATCAGGGATTTAGGTGTCTCATCTCCGATGTCCTCGTGTCAGTCTTGTGTCGGTCCCTGGAGTCTATGATCCTCGAAGGACAGAATGGCAGGCTGCAGAGTCTTGCAGATTTATACTAAATAGGATAGACATTTTTCTGTGAGCATTGTTGCCAGGTTACTCGATGAAATGGACGGGGGGAATGTTTGAGCGGCTCCAGTGTTTAGTCGAGAAAGCATACATGAAGAGAGGAAAAGAGTTGATTATATTTGATCCGCTCAACGCGCCGACGTCCCATCATTCGAAAGTTCGACATTCCAGGACATTCCTCATCTAAAATGTCATTGGCTATGGTACACTGGGCTGCTGAACACCTGCCCTTCGCTTACCTTCGCTAACAAACATCTTGGCTTGTCAGTTACTCCTGGTGCCTTTCGTGAATCCAGTCGGAGGCAGTCTTACTTCGACCTCGGAGCCAACGCGGTGCCCAAGTCCGGTCGTTTGAAGGCATATATATGTTGCAGTGGGGCCTTGTGGAATTGCTCTTCCATCTTATGGAAACGCCGCATATCCGAATTATTAGCAAAATAATTCACCAGTTCCCAAAGATTATTTGCAGCAGTGTTTGAAACTCGTCTGTGGAGTAAAATCGGAATGGGTACCTCGCCGTGTCCACAGCACACACGAGACCGCCCCATAGCATGACCCGGACCAGGTACGGATGTTGAATATGAAGGGTGGTATGGAAGCTCTTCAAAAAGCACAGCAGACCTCGCACTAATTTTGGGCTACTGGTATACACGAGATTTCTACGGAAGAGTACATATGGGGAGATAAAAACGTGAGATGGATAGATAATGCAATACAGTGACAATGCGAATAGATGATGGGGAAGAAATAGACAGACACGGCTCGCAAACTAGAAGTCCTCGTCGGTGACGCTGTGAATGGTATGAATGAGCCCACAGCAACGACAATGATGATGAATGAACGAACAAGGCTTTGCCCGACGTTTGTGCGGCATTGTTACCTGCGCCCGAGATATTGGCCTTGGCATAGTCCGAGACCGCTTCTCAAAGAAGTTGGTCTTGCCTTGCAGCGAAATCATGTCCATGAAATCGAAGGGGTTTGACGAGTTGTAAACCTTGTCATTGCCGAGAGCGACGAGGAGGCGGTCAGCGACAAACTCGATGTACTGGCACATGAGCTTGGCGTTCATGCCGATAAGGCTGACCGGCAGAGCGTCTGTGGGAGGAGTCAGCAATGAATAAAGACAGTGAGAACGCTGCGTACCAGTGAGGAACTCCTGCTCAATTTTTACTGCCTCCATGATGACACGGCGGACAGTGTCGGGATGTGGGCGACGCTTTAGGTGCGTGAACAGTAGGCAAGCAAAATCGGTGTGCATGCCCTCATCGCGACTGATGAGCTCGTTCGAGAACGTCAGACCCGGCATGAGCCCGCGCTTCTTCATCCAGAATATTGAAGCGAATGAACCGGAGAAGAAAATGCCCTCGACCGCAGCAAACGCGACCAGACGCTCCCCGAACGTCGACTTGTCGTCAGCGATCCACCGGAGGGCCCAATCAGCCTTGCGCTTAATGCAGGGGATGGTCTCGATCGCGTCGAAAAGGAAATCGCGCTCGGCGGGCTCCTTGATGTACGTGTCGATGAGCAGGGAGTACGTCTCAGAGTGGATGTTCTCCATCATGATCTGGAAGCCGTAAAAGCAGCGAGCCTCGGCGATCTGCACTTCATTCGAAAAACGCTCGAGCAGTTCTCGTTTACGATTCCGTCAGAGGCAGCGAAAAAGGCGAGGACGTGGGAGATGAAGTGGCGCTCGTCCTTGTTGAGCTTGTTGTTCCAGTCGTGCATATCTTGGACAGGTCCATCTCCTCTGCGGTCCAGAAGGACGCTTCAGCTTTCTTATACATTTGCCATATCTGACGCGATGATTGAGCTAAACTACGCGTGAAAAGACGCGTCAAATAGTACCTCGTGGTATTGGATGGGGAAGAGGACGAAGCGGCGACGCGACTCCTTGAGAAGAGGCTCTTCACCTGTGAGGTGGCACGCTCAGTACCAGGCGAGGACGCGACGCGACGCGAGACACGTACTTTCTGGCAGCGTGATGTCTCCGACAAACTTCTTGCGCAACTCCTCGATGTTGTCGTCGTCTGACGCGGGCGAGGTCGAGCGGCGGTCGTCGTCGATGAGCTGTATCTTGGCGCCGGGCTTGGTGGTGTTCTTGGTGGGCGAGTCGAGGCCGAGACCGGAGAACATGACCGCGGCCTACAAAAAAGTGAGCGAGAGACGCGACAGGTGCGACGCGACAGACCTTCTTGCTAGGGTGGGGCCAGGGGAGGGAGGCGGGTGGCGGCGACGGGGGCCATTGAGAGCAGAGAGTAGTGGAGGTGGTGGTGGCAGGATGAGGAAGAGTTAAGCGAGTGACGGAGCTCTTTATAGACAGCCAGTGTGTAGTTGTTTGGTCGACGCGAAATTTCAACAAATCAGTGTGACGGTGTCGCGTTCTTTGGCTTGCTTTGCTTGACGCGGTTCCACGTGCAGTGACTAGCGTGACTTTTTCTTCTCAATTTTCTTGATCATCCTGGCGGCCCTATTTTGTGGCGATGGCTAAGCCGTCCGTTGAAAATGTATGTGTGAACATCCAGGTTTGAATAAAGTGCGAACAGAAGCCAGGTTATCTCGTGTATGGACAAGATTTGTCTGAATGGCGACCCACTTGAATGTGCCTCGGACAACTTTGACCCGTCGCGTCGACGTTTTGTTGGGCTGTTGATCTTCCGGAAAGTACGTGGTGCAATCTACCTCGTTAAAATCGCGTTGAACGTATCATTAGGCGAGGAGCCGCTTCTAAAAGTGTCGCCGCGTCGATTCGTGCTCTTTCCAATCCAATACACGGAGGTTCGTGCTCCAAGCCTCATGCGGTCCCAACTCAGTTCTTTCTAGATATGGCAGATGTACAAAAAGGCGCAGGCCTGCTTTTGGACCGCCGAGGAAATGGATCTGTCGCACGATGTTCTCGACTGGACCAATAATCTCAACGCCAATGAGCGCCATTTTATTTCGCATGTTCTGGCCTTTTTCGCTGCATCGGACGGCATTGTCAACGAGAACCTCTTGGAACGTTTCTCGAATGAAGTTCAAGCGGCAGAAGCCCGCTGCTTTTACGGATTTCAAATCATGATGGAAAACATCCACTCCGAGACGTACTCCTTGCTCATCGACACTTATATCCGGGACCCTGCTGAACGCGAGTATCTATTCGATGCCGTGGAGACCATCCCATGCATCAAGCGCAAAGCCGACTGGGCTCTCAAGTGGATTTCGGACAAACGCTCCACATTCGGCGAGCGCTTAGTTGCGTTTGCGGCCGTTGAAGGTATATTCTTTTCTGGGTCATTTGCTTCCATCTTCTGGATAAAAAAGCGCGGGCTCATGCCCGGGCTAACTTTCTCGAATGAACTCATCAGCCGAGATGAGGGAATGCATACCGATTTCGCCTGTCTGCTTTTCACGCATTTGAAGCGTCGCCGCATCCCGATACCATCCGGCGAATTATCACGAGGCTGTCGGAATTGAACAAGAGTTTTTAACCGGTATTCCATCTCGTATTGTCCCACCTCTGCAAAATATTTACTGCCGCCAGACGCGCTTCCCGTGGACCTGATTGGCATGAATGCTAAACTGATGCGCCAGTACATTGAATTTGTCGCGGACCGCCTTCTCGTTGCGCTCGGGAACGACAAGGTGTACCATGCGGTCAACCCTTTCGACTTTATGGACATGATCTCGCTACAAGGGAAAACCAACTTTTTTGAGAAGCGAGTGTCGGATTATTCCAAGGCCAACATCAATCATTCAGGCCTAGCGGAACCGTCGCCAACCACCAGTAAAATTTTGTAAGTTTTTTCTCGAAACTATTTTCTAACAGAGTATATTAGCAAGTGATATAAACCGATTTTGTGTCGTCTCTGATTGACTGCTCCAACGCTGCAGCCAATCAGTGCCGATACAAAACCGATTTATACCACCTGCCAACATGTTCTATGGACATAATTATATTCTGACACCTTACATTCAGCACTCTTGACGACGATTTTTGAGTACCATCTTCCCTCTGATTCGCTACGACTGTATATTATCCTTATCACCTAGAGTTTCTATTACCTCCACTCCGTTCGACTCATAACCCCCCTGTTTAAATACTATAACTGGAAGTATAATACTCAAAAATGTTCGTTAATATCAAGTCAATTCATTCGATACGCTATAAAACATTTTTTTTTGAGATTCTGCAGGTCTCTAGTTTCAGTATCGAAACCCGTTAAACATGGCAATCTTATCCATGAAAGGCAAAAAGTCTTCTTCGGTCCACAGTTTCCCTTTCTTCTTCGAATCTAGTTCGGCGAAAATGTTCTCGAGCTTCTTCACGGCATCCTCCGATGCAGAGGGACGACCCTCCGACGCCATTTCCTCCAAAAATGCCTTGAGGTCGCAAATCTTCACTTTCGGTACATCCCCTTTGGCGTCAATAACGGACACGAAACCGTATCGGCTGCCGTCAGTGTCGAACATGCCAGGCCACGAGGCGGCAAATAACCATCCTTCCCCGTCGAAGGGAGTGTTGGTGAATGCCGGGAAACAGTGGACACGACGCTCCCTCCACGGCTGTCCTTCGCCACGAACGGCGGAGGCAAAAGCAACCTGAGGGACCAAACTCGACCCAAATAGACCATACAGCTCGTGTTCGTTTCCCTCCACAATAGGGGAAAGGAAATCGGTGAGAGATTGAACGACAATAGCAGGTGTGAACACGGCAAGGGAGGCCGAACAGGCAGATTGGCCATTGTGAAGGCCAACATACGCAAACGCATTCGGGTAGCGCGCGGGGTCCTGCCAAGAGATGAGAGCGGGATGGACGAGCTCTTCCACGGAATGCAACAGTTTAGGATTTTGGATAAGGAGCTCCTGGATCTGCTCGTTGGAGATAGAGGTGTCGAGAAGCACTAGACGTCGTAGCTTCGGGGTGATGGAGAGAATTCGGCACAAACCATCAACGGTGATGTTGGGGTTGTGAGAAAGGTTCAGTACTTCGACCTTTTCCATGTTTGACGCGGTCAAGAGAGAAACGACCTGGCCGTCAAATAAGGAAAAAGCGGAAAGGTCCAAAGAGTTATCGGATCCAGCTTCGTGCTGGATGACTTTCGTGAGCAGCGCCATGCCTGAATCGGGGAAAGGGTTGTGACTCCGCAAGACGGATTTCATGTGGTCAGCTTTGCCCGGGAGCCAAACCAATCCTTCGAGTTCTTCCGTTTCACCTGTTTGTATTCCGTGTTCAACAGCGGGTTTGAGCGACAGATCGGCAAGAGAGGGAATAGACACGGGAGTAGACGTGAGACTCGGAGCCTCTGTATCTTCGGCGGCGTTCGCTGGAGCAGAAGATTTATATTCGTTTGGCCAAGCCTCGACAAGTACGTCCAGCTTCATCAAACGCTCATCGCGGAGAGAGTCGATTTTCTGCTGGACATCTTCTTCCGTTTCCTTGACGCCCTTCCTCTCTTTCTATGGATATTGAGATGGAAGTGTTAAACGAGTCTGGGAGATGGTACCTGTTTGCCATCCGGAACGGGATAGTATGATCTGCAATACTGTTCCGCCGAGAGTGGGACCTAGTATCCACCCAAACACTTGAGGAAAATAGAGACAGACGGAGACACATGAACTCACACGGCTCTTCACTTTGGTTTCACTTTCTAGTCCAAAAGTGGACACGAAGCAGTAGGAAGGATTTGTCGGATCCGTTATGTCAAAAACTGTGATTCCGTCGTTGTTATCTGTTCAAAACGGTTTTAAAAAATATGGTCGCTGGCACGCGTTTTAGCAGGGGTTACGGACCTCCCTCGGTGCTGCCCATTTTGGCGTCTAAGACACTATTTGCGAAGGAAACGCCACTCCCATAGTGCGGCGGCTAGCCGGTGTACCTCGTTACTCTACGTCCACCTCGCACAGTCGACGCTTACCTCCAGATCAACACACCAAGCGGAAGCCAGTAGGAATGTGGTGTAAGGGCAAGGAACCTCAGGCATGACGGGCTCGGTGTGTCCCGGACCATATTTTCCTTGGATTGCACGGAGCTCCTCCCTCACGAGCTCCTCGTTGTGTTTTACGAGAGTGAGGAAACGCTTTGCCGCTTTGAGGGGAAGTCTGACAGAAAAAGAAAAAAAAAATGAGTAGCCATTGGAATGGACAGGTCTAAGTACATACCTTCCATAGCACCTAGTATTTGAGTCATTTTTAGAATCCAAAGACTCAAGAAAATTCAGAGGACAAACCATTGATGGTGAAACGCAGACACGCAGCGATATCGAGGACCGACAACGGTACGCGCAACTACACGAGCGACGACGAAAACTTGGTGTCTTTGGCCCATGATCAAGATGAAGGTCAGCAAGCAGAGGCGGCACTGATTCGCGACGATTAGCCACCTTATATGTAGTGAGAAAGGAAGCACGCGGGCTTCTAGTGTCCGATCGATTGTGACTCACGTTAGCAACCATTTCGAGTGAGTATCTCTTTGTGAGCCTTTTTAGCATTGATTTTGGCTTTTGTCTCCGAGTCCCAATCGTTGGCTGCACGCGCCTTCCATCACTCCTTTGGTCCGCTGTTGCATAGCATTGGAGACTTGAAGTCTCGAACTTGAAGTGGTTCGTACTACGAGAGTAATATTGGACAGGGAACCGAAGTCGAATTGAAACACGATGCGGCACGTGATCGTGCCAATTCATTTGAAAATTTCACGTTTTGGTCCGTTCACTATGCTCCGACGACAGACAAGAGAACGACGACAGTACGTCTACGCAAAATCGTTAGAAGCGCAAGAGCGCCAGACGTACGAGCGGAAGCAACAATTAAAGGATGCTCTCGCCACGGGAAAGTCCCTGCCGACAGAATTGAAGAAGGACTCAAAACAACTTGGGAAGGACTTGGCCTTTGACGAAGCACAGACAGGTTAGGCTTTAACTGCTGTATTTCAGCTTTCGAACACCTATTTAGACCCCACCACCCATATCGACAATGAATACTCAAGAGCCGGGATTCAGGACCCAAAAATTGTTATTACAACTTCTAGAGACCCGAGCTCGAAGTTGCTCCAGTTTGCCAAGGTCTCCGCTCCTCGACTTTGGGACTTTCGCGTCGCTCATTGTGTTTCCTAGGAAATGCGACTAGTTTTTCCCAATTCACATCGGATTAACAGGGGCAATTACGTTGTAAAAGAACTGGCGGATGCCTGCAGGGCCAACGAAGTGACTGACTTGGTTGTCCTGCATGAGCATCGTGGAACACCCGGTGGGTAGCATCTTATATCAAGTACCTTTATTGACCCTGCAACGTAGACGCCATGATCGTCTCCCACTTCCCTCACGGGCCGACTGTATATTTTACACTGAGCAATGTCTCTCTGCGGCATGACATCGGGACTTTCAAGTCGTCCACCGTTTCAGAGCAATACCCACACTTGATCTTCGAGAACTTCAGCTCCAAACTCGGAGAACGCGTACGAGACGTTCTCAAGTACCTCTTCCCTGTCCCCAAGGAGGACAGCAAGCGGGTAATGACGTTTTCAAACGAGGATGACTTTATATCGTTTCGGTAACGCCGTGCCCTCCTTTCTGATGGCCTCCTAATTATATGCGGCAGCCATCATGTGTTTGTCAAAATTCCTAGACAAGTTCAGCTTGCAGAGGTTGGGCCGCGCTTTGATATGAAACGTACGCCATCCTTATTGTTCCTTATCAATTTTGGCTCACCAACAAATCTATTAGCGTACGAGATCCGGCAAGGTACCTTCGAGCAGTCAGAAGCCGAACGGGAATGGGTGCTTGCGCACTATGCTCGCACTTCGAAAAAGCGCAGCGTGCTCTCAGGGCCTGGCTCTTATTCCAGCGCAAGTGAACATGCTAACAGCAGCAAAAAGGCCAAACGATGAAGCTTACACCCGCAGTCCTAATAGCTCCATGGCTCCATCAGAGTCGACAGGTCTACTATTACTCCTCTCTAGCCTGAGACTCAAGGATGTAATCGGTTCATCTTGCTGAATTCTCGGTCCTCGCCCGACCAACGGAATCGCCGAGCGCGCTATCATATTTTGTACTCATTACACACACTAGTCCTCTCCGTCTTCAATCTACGGTCAGGTTGTTTTCCAGCTCTGCGTAGCTTTCGAAAAGTGAACGGAAAAGGTCTATGTAATGCTGGATGTCATGCGATCCAGCAGTCTCTCGGATAGAGTGCATTGATAGCATCCCACAACCCACATCACAAGTCTTGACACCCATTTTGGAGAGCATTGGTCCGACAGTGGAACCGCACGACCTGAAATATACACGTCAGCATCCGGTATTTGAATTTTCATTAACTTGAACGCACATATCGTTCCGCACTTCATACTCTTGCACACTACCACCCTTGCGCTCAATCAGCTGCTTGACCATAAACGAAGTAATCGCATCCGAAGCGTAACGTTGCTTGGCATTGGTTTTAATCACCACGCCCCCGTTCATGGATGGTTTGTGGTTCTCTTCGTGCTTTGATGTGTAGTTGGGATGGACTGCGTGTCCCATATCGGCCGAAACGAGAAAAGATTTGGAGATGCTCTGCGCGAATACTCCAGCAGTGGGGGAAAGGCGGTTTATTAGTGAAGGGAGTAGGCTGGAATCGGCTCCAGATGTAGAGACGCTTCCGATTTCTTCGTGGTTGAAGAGGGCAATGCAGTTGACGTTGCCTTCTAATGTGTTAAAATCTGGGGTGGAGACGCTCTGTGCGAGTGCCTCGACAGCGCAGAAACTGTCAAATCAGAACTTGGCTTGGACCGGAGGGATTAAACGTACGAAGAGAACAATTGTCCAGTCGAGGGCTGAATATGAATTCGGAATTCAGACCTCCCAGAACGGAGGGCTGAGTATCAAATAATGATCTATTACAACGTTGGGATTGGAAGTGAAGGCGGAGAATGAAACATACAGCTCGAAATCATGGATTTCTTCAGGTGCCACAGACAGTTCGCTGGCAAGGAGAGACAGAAGGGTAGGATGGTGGTTATCTTGTATACTAGATGCCTTCTTAGGCCCTGAGCCACTCCCCGTGGCGATGTATTCAGTTCCGCGGCAATTTGTCCAAGGATAGGCACAAATTCTGTCTCTTGGTTGAATTTGAAGTTGTCGTTGATGTTTCTGTCCACTTGAAGCGATAAAATGAGAATCACGCCCGAATATCAATTTCAAATGCTCACAGTGAATGGCCAGAGATGGAATACGAAGGATGGGTCTGTCAATCTTGACCAATTTGGATTTGAACCCATTAGCCTGCATGATGACGACCCGCCCGGCTAAAGACAAGTCGCGGTCCAACCTGCAAGGACGATAAAGTGTGCGGGCTTACAAAGTTGTCGGAACATACCACGAGTGCCATATTCCACCGCCATATGTTTCCACACCGACTTGGAGATAGCCCTCTTTACTACGCTTGGAAACCGGCCTGACCTACCCACAGTGAGCAGAGGTTACGTCAATGCACGGAACGCAAGCACTTTGAGATTCGGCGAATCGACATGTGTAGCCACGATGCTAACACCGGCGCCTTGCTTCCACTTCTGGGGAAGGGTGAATGCCACAAGAGAGGCCTGACATCAAGGGAGATGAGCGTCGTGCACGGTTTTGTCAGACACATTAAATCCTAAACCTGATTTCTGGTGAAGTAATATTTGCCACCGGGCTGGACACTGTCTTCCCAGGCGTCTTTCTCAAGCACCTTTTGGAAACCGGCCTTCTCTAGTCGCACGATAGCATTGTGCACTGCGTGGAATGGAGTGGGCGACGCATTGACGAAGGAAAGAAAACGGAGAGCAGCCTCTGGGCCATGAACGGAAGTAGACATCAGATGCATCGTGCGACGTTGCAACGACAAGGCCTCGAAGGAGAACCGAAGTGGGTTCCAGCGGCAATTGCCGGACCAGCTCGGTCCCTCTCGGTCCGGCAAACCTGTGGCAGTGCGGAATTTGAGTTTTTCTTCCATGGTCGCGTCGTACCTGCGCCACGGACCCACACAGGTGCGCCTTGTTCCTCACCCACGGCTTTCGGCTGACGTTCACAGGCCTTTGGAATCGTCTGCAGTTCCTCCTCAAACTCCGACTACGATGGAAAACTGGCATATGTCCCCGCACTTGAGGATATCCTCGTTTGGGACGTTAAAAAAGGCCAAATGGTCGCCATGTGGCACGAAACTGGCCATCGTGCAGAGGTAACTGCCGTGCTACGGTCCCCGCAAAAGGACACATTCGCAGTCGGCTATGCCGATGGTTCCATACGTTTATGGAGCGCATCCACGGGTTCAGTGCTCACGACATTTAACGGTCATAAAAAAGCAGTCACTGCTCTCGCGTTTGACGACCGGGGGACACGCCTTGCGTCGGGCTCTCAGGACACCGATCTTATTGTGTGGGATGTTGTTGCGGAGGCGGGTTTGTACCGGTATGTCCAAATGTCAATCTCAAGACGTTTTTTCTGATTTTGCCCTCAGTCTTCGGGGCCATCGGGATCAAGTTACTGCTCTCCAATTCATTACCACCTCGGACAACTTGCCGTCCACTTCGACGGCTTCGGCGTCTGGCCTTCTTCTGAGCGCGTCAAAAGACACATTTTTGAAACTTTGGGATCTGTCGACTCAACACTGTGTCCAAACCATCGTTGCACATCGTTCAGAAATATGGACCATGGATGTGGATTCCGAACAAAACCTGGTCTTCACTGGCAGTGGGGAAGGAGAACTTAAAGCATGGAAACTCGACCACGAGGCTTTCGCCGATGGTCTAAAAGAGACAGAAACGGGCGAAGTGAGTCTAGCACCCATTGAATTTTCTCTGAATGACATATTTCTTTCACAGATCACCAAAATGATCCACAGCGTTGCCAACCTTCCTCTCTCCTCTAATCATCGCGTCTCCCAAATTACCTTCCATCCAACTCAACCATATCTTGCTGTTCAGTCTCATGATCGATCTGTCGAGATATTTCGCATCCGAACAGAGGAGGAGGTGCGCAAAAAGCAGGCTAGGAGGAGGAAACGCGCGAAAGAGAAGAAGAAAGAGAGCAAAGGCAAAGGCAAATCCGAGGAGGATCAGAACATGGACGACGAAAATGACGAGATTCAACTCGTCGATTTATTTACCCCCTATCTCGTGGTCCGTGGTAGTGGGAAAATTAGGTCTTTCAGCTTTGGGCCCGATGACGCTAGTCCAAAGGGTGGCTTTCAGGTAATATAGTTCTCTACGATCTCTTTCTCGCTCATCATTCTGTATAGCTCTTCCTCGCCCTGGCGTCAAATTCCCTCGAGGTTCACACCGTTCCCTCTCCTACTAAATCGAAAGAGGATCCGCAAGAGGCTACCAGGCTATATTCTGTGGACCTTCCGGGACATCGGACAGATGTACGAACCCTCTGCTTGAGCTCTGATGATCGATTACTGGCGTCGGCCTCGAACGGTATGTCTACTTTGGGAATTAGCGCGAGAAGCTCAACAACTGCTCAAGGGTCATTAAAATTGTGGAACATCAAGACCACATCATGTATTCGAACAATGCCGTGCGGATATGCTATATGTAGCACTTTCCTTCCCGGCGATCGCCAGGTACGAGTTGACCATTAGTTTGAGGTCTATTGTAACATCATGGCTTAGATTGCCGTTGGCACGAAATCGGGAGAGATTCTCATTTACGATTTGGCGTCGTCTTCCTTGATTGAAACGATCCAAGCTCATACAGGAACGGTTTGGTCACTGCATGTTAGAGCCGATGAGCAGGCTCTAGTAAGCGGCAGTGCCGACAAGGACGTCAAATTTTGGGAATTTGAGCAAAAGAATACATCTGGGGAAATCGTACGTCTACTGCACTGATTTTCGCACTTTACTCAGTCGTTCTCCTCACAGAATGGAAGGCTTTTGTCATTGGTGCACATCCGGACGTTGAAGATGACCGACGATGTCCTTTCCGTGAGATACAGTCCAAACGGCAAGCTATTGGCCGTTTCTCTCCTCGACTCGACCGTCAAAGTCTTCTATCAAGACACTCTCAAGTTTTTCTTGTCTTTGTATGGCCACAAAGTCCGTATTTGAAATCATAGCCAAACCCATTCATTTCTCATTTTTTCTGTAGCTCCCTGTGCTGTCGATGGACATTTCCCACGACTCTAAACTAATTGTAACCTGCTCCGCCGATAAAAATGTCAAGATTTGGGGTCTTGACTTCGGCGATTGCCACAAGTCCATTTTTGCCCACGACGAGAGCGTTATGCAAGTAGCGTTCGAGCACAACTCCCACTATTTCTGGACTGTAGGAAAGGACAAGATGCTGAAGTATTGGGACGGAGACAAGGTATGATCGGGATATCCCCTCCCTGAGATACGCTAAACCATCATGCAGTTTGAGAACATTCAGAAACTCGACGGCCACCATGGGGAAGTTTGGGCTTTGGCGTTGAGCCACCACGGCGACTTCGTCGTCACAGGATCCCATGACAAGTCGATCCGGGTTTGGGAGAAGCTGGATGAACCTGTGCGTCCTCCATCATGTTATTTACTTGCTGATTTTGAACGTTTTATTTTTTAGCTGTTCCTAGAGGAAGAACGCGAAAGGGAACTCGAGAATATCTATGAGAGTGGTATCGCAGACGCGCTGAATCGCGATGATGCTCCTCTCATCGGCAGTGGCGCTGGTGACGGACAGGCAGAGGCACAAGCGACAGAAGCCACCGGTGTGACCAAGCAAACCACAGAAACCCTCATGGCCGGAGAACGCATAATGGAGGCGCTCGAGCTAGCTGATGGCGAGAGGGCCGTGTTCCGGGAGTATGAGGAAGCTGTGTCTCGCATGGGGGCAGATGCTATGCGACTCGCACCTCCTGCGCGTAATGCTGTTTTGGCAGCATACGACCTCGAGCCTGAAGCTTGGGTTTTGAGGGTTGTCGAGCGAGTGCAAAGCACGGCGCTGCAAGACGCCTTGTTGGTCCTTCCATTTGGCAAGGTCGTCTCGCTCATGGGTTATCTAAACATATGGGCTCAGCGGGTGAGTATCCTGCACTGTGTGCTTCTTGTGCAAACTGATATTGGTTTAGGATTGGAACATCGCACTAGTGTCGCGTATCATATTTTTCCTTCTCAAAACACACCACCATCAAATTGTCGCCAATCGCATTATGCGAATCGCCTTGATCCCTCTCCGGAAACACTTGCGAAGTGCTCTTCAACGCCAGAAAGAAATCATTGGATACAATCTAGCGGCATTGCAGTATATTCGTCGGCGGAATGATTCCGAACGGGTGGCTCAATTTTACGAGGAAGAGGGGATGGATGAGGAGAAAGTTCGCGCCAAAATTGCAGAGGGGAAGAAGAGGAAAAGGGTAACTCTGAAAACATGATGATAGCTGGGATAGGGTGTGCAATACATTTACTATGCGTGTTACAAGGATGTTATACAGGTGGGTATTGTTGTGATGGGAATATTGGGTAGAGTTACAATTGCGAGTTGGAGCTGCTACAAATCTAAATTTTCCGCGGAAAGTCTGTGGGTGTACGGTACGAGTCGAGTTTACTGTTCTGGTCCCCACAATTCCTCAATCCTGTGAAACGGCTAAGAAAAATAAGAACACGGTTCGAAATAGTGCTTGCCATTGATCAGGCTTGGAGGCCAGCCGCCACTGCACCTGGAGCACACCTTCGTCCAAATTGCCTAGTTGACTGAATGGGCCCCGAGTGAGATCAACGTGCTTGGTATTTTCCGCGCAGCCAGCACAACTGTCGACGACGCGAACAAAGACACATTTCTTGAGGGGGTTGCATACTGACGCGATGTCGATTTTAGGCCAGGAAGAAATTGAAGGAAGCATACTTTCAATAAATTCGAAGCACTTCGGCTTGTTGTCCCAGCCTTTCAACGTGAGTGCACACACAAAGGATTCATCCTGCCACACGAGTTGAAAAAGAACTGGGGAACGATATTGTCAAAGTACCGTTGGGGTCCAAGCCGTATTTGACCAGCAGCTAGGGTTGAGCAGGTCGCGGCCGGTATACCTTTCGTGCTGTGTCAAAGCAAGAAAGCGGCTATTTCCCAACTACGCACCAAGTAACAATCGCAGGTTGGTGTTTACCCATGCCAATTATACCCTTCACTGTTTTGAGTAAATTATCCAGAGCGAGAGCGGATTCGCCGGAGGTCTTCTTTTTGTCTTTCTTGGTAGATTCGCGACGGTACTTGTACTGTAGATTGCTAGCATTGAAGGTCTGCCATCCATCGCGGAGGTCAAAGGTGTAGGAGTCGCCGAGTGAATGTGATTTGGTGTACTGGCTTTTGGCGATTGCTCGTGAAGTACTGGGGTTGATAGCACTGGCTCCGGTAATTGCGGGCAGGGAGATAATGGATAGGGCGAAAAGGGCGAGTGAGGCGAGTCGGGTCATTTTCGAGCTAAGTGAAGGTTGAGGGTTGAACGCGGCGAAGAGATGAGATTGAGATAACGGAGAGACGCGTTTCTTTAGGTTCAAGTTGAATAGACGCCCAACCAAACAGCACCAACTTGAATAGACACGTACATAATTACAAATATCAAAATTTCACTTTTGTTAGCCATGGAGTCGCATCCTGCGTTTGGCGGAGATACTTCTGCCACGGAACGTGTAGCTTCATATTCTGACGCGTTTCGGACTGTTTCGACTCTGCAACGGGTGGAAAACTCCGATGCTGAGATGGCAGACGTTCAAGTTCTCGTGGTTTCTGAGCCCGAAAAAGTCCCTGAGAAAGTGCGCAGTTTTGGCTATAGATTTTACGTTCAGCGCGTTGCTAATCCTCCTCCTAGTCGTCTGGAGACGGCCTGCAACGCGAGGAAATCGCTGCATCCGTACCACAGACATTCTGGACTACAACTTCACAAGAGGTTGAAATTGCGTCTACGCAAGACAGTAATTTTAACGAGGTTAAGGATGACGTGGATGGACAGGTTGGTTGTGCTACGAGCTCCAATAAATTCTGAAACGTTAACTTTCTCAGACCAACACCCAACCCATGCACTTGCGGTCGGAATGGGACGATAGTGATGATGAGAGCGAACTAGAGGATCGGATCGATATGCCGTCGACTGATATCAGGGTAAATTCCTCGTTTCTGATCAGACGGAGACAAGTTCACAGCGCGCAGGACGATTTTGAACGTGTTCTCAGCGGACCTTTGGATTTCAAAGGATCTTTCTATTTCCACAAGACGTATACCGAATTTCCTAACCCTATTCTCCGTCTCGGTTCACTGGGACATATTGGTCTGCCCCTATCAAGTCGAGAAGCAAAGCACGTCATCGACCGCTGCGTACAAGCTCCCTTTGGCCAAGGTGAACGGACGTTGGTGGATACAAATGTTCGTGATACCTGGGAAATGGATGCCTCACAGGTCAGTCGCGAACATGAGAACATTTTGACAGGAAATGATAATATTGCGATAGGTTCACTTTGACAACCCTGCCTGGACAGCGTTCATGAATCAAGTTAGTCAAGAAGTGTGCTTAAGGCTCGGGCTCGCTGCTGGACAAGCTTCGACTGTTCAATGTGAACCGTACAAACTTTTACTTTATGAAACTGGATCTCAGTAGGTCATTCACCTTCTCTTCTTGCCTGCCTTACTGAGGAATCCTTTAGTTTTTTGCCTCATCAAGAGTATGTGGTTCATAGCTAGCCGATTTCCAACCACTTTAACTTCCTTACAGTACTGAGAAGGCGAAGGGGATGTTTGCGACGATTGTCGTCGTGCTACCGTCCCTCTTTCAGGGAGGAGCGGCTCATTTGTCGCATGGCGATTTGTCCGCTGTTATCGACAGCAGCTTGCACAGTTTAACAAATCTGTCCGTTATGGCTTGGTATACTGATGTAGTGCACGAAATCAAACCTATCACCGGTGGTCATCGACTTGCAATCGCCTTTAACCTCATTCAAACGGCCAACTCACGACCCAAACTTCCGCAGATGAACGATTCCAGGACTCAGCTCAGACATGTTCTCCTGTCGTGGAAACAGCAACCAGACTCGACTGTGCCAACCAAATTTATATATCTTCTGCAGCACAAATATTCTCTCGCGAGTTTGCGAGGCAATTGTCTGAAGGGTGCAGATGCTTACAAGGTCGCGCTTCTCCAAAGTCTGGCGGATCAACTCAATTTTGATGTGGGCCTTGCTAACGTAGAATGCCATGTTGTAGGGTGCGGTGTATTCTGTTTAAGACCGATGCTATAACGGATCTCTAACTCGTTCCTCGTTAGGTGCGGTGACGACGATTTCGGACAGCATTACGATGGAGATGTGGATATGGCTGAAGTGAACGAGCAGAACATGACCATCGGGAATCTGGTTGACCTAGACGGAAGGCATATTCAGGACGAAGTCCAATGTGAGGAGGATGATTCTGAGTTCTGTCCCCAGGATCTCCGGGAAGAAGTAGAGGCCGGGAAGCCAGATGAGAGGGAGTATGAGGGTTACCAAGGAAATGTTCGTGTTTCCATACACCTGAGACGCGTCCTAAATCTATCGTATCTTTCAGGGAGCAGGCTCTCTGGAATTATGTCGGTAGATTCATACTCGTGCAACTTTTCCCTGATGTCCATCAGGGTATCGCCGAACAGTCCTTGTCATTTGGCCACATCGTCAAATGCAGAGATGGCATATGGGACCGATCCCAGTCGCGCTCTTGCAATTCTCGCATCTAGGGATCAACCTGACCAAGAGGGCCGCTTGCTTGCCAAGTTTCTTCTCCGTGGCATTGCGTCCCAGAGATTTGGAAATAGCATTGTTCAGGTCTTTGCAAGACTGCGTGCCAATGGAATAACATGTCACTATGGCTTAAACCGTCGACCTCTGCCGCCAGGAAAAGATCCTGGATATACTCTCTGCTCGTCGAATTGTTAATGCGATTGACGTTTTTGGGATTGGAGAGAGGATCCAGGAAGCGTGAGGTTCAAATTCCTTCGTAGGAAATATCTAACCTTCATTCAAAGGTGGCCAAGATATTAGCTGAAACACCCAGCAACACGCAAGAATCGAGCTTTAGATTCTCTCTAGAAAAAGCTGGCCCGGACCAAGCGTTAATAACTGGCTAGAGCGACAACGTTATCGGATTATGAAAACCCTCAAGAAACCAGCCCATGGCGAAGAAGACCTCCTTGTGAATTAACCGTCGAAGGCGGAGGTGTTCCTTTTCTTCAAAGCACGTAAGTTTTTCCATCCGTTATGGCGGTGACGATGTTCATGTGCACTCCAACTCAGCGTCTTGCCACAAGTGATTTCTACGGCGGATGCATTTTTTTCATCACATTTTCGACGCGACTCGTGATTGAGCAGTCTCTTCAACAAACAGAAGAACATATTTCCTCTGTCAGGAATGTTGTCCGCGATCTCTTGAAGCTCGCAATCGAAAAGACCGATTTTCTCTCAGACGTCATTCCTCCGAGTACTGCACTGGCGCTCATCGAGGCGTGTGTCAAGTGCAGCCACGCTGATTAGCGGAACTCGTCATTGACAAACTTCTGGTTCCGAGGGTTTCAGCAGACGCGGCGCAGAAACGGACTTGCAGTGTCCTCATACCTTTAATACCGCAATTAATCCTTCAGATCGCCTATTCCTGGCCTAGTCAAGCTGTGCGTGTCGCAGTCGAGAATTATATGCCGCTAGCGGCGAGCAGGACACCAACAGACACAGAGTTGTCCGCGATTTTCGATGCCATTGTCGGGGCTAAAGACAACAGTCTGTTACCGAAAATGTGAGTCGTTGCTCTTTCTCCCCTCGAATTGCTGTGAACCTATGTTCTAGGGTGGCCCAGTTATCATTACTACCACCTCAAGAAGCTCTCTGCCGGTCGCTGATAAAAAATTTACGGTCCCGAGAAGGATCATTAATTTTCGACAGCGGGGGACTCTATATCTCCAGATCTGTACGCAAGCAGTCCAAAACTTGGTTCAGAAAACCCAGTACAACTCAGACTTTCACCTTATCGTCGTCATTTCCAGTTGTGTGTCTCGACGGATAACATCCGGTATTGTCACAACTGTTTCCTCGCATCTTGTCACCTGCCCTTGCGAACAAGCGATACGTCCGCGAGTTTTGCTTCCACTTGTGCCAAAGATCCAAGTCGAACTGCGAACCGGAATATTTCTCCAGCATCTCAGCCATTCCGGGCGGCATTGAAACAAATTTTTGAACTCTACGCGTCGAAGGTCCTTGGTCCAAAGACTTCCGATTAACCTCTCTCGTCAATGGTGTAAAAAAATGGAATTGTACCTGCGTTGAATGTGCCGCTCTGGTCAAATTCTTCCTTCAATCCCAGGATCGACAGGTGAAACTTCTTCGAATTGGTGCGACGCAGAGGAAACATGTGGAGAAGAATTTGGCACAATTTTGCGGTTACCGAATCGCGAACTGGGGAACCATCCAATCTTCTCCCCAGGGTCTCGAGGTGCGTTTTGTTGAAACTGACTTCTTCTGATTCCGATACTGTCTTCAGGTGAACAAATCAGACCTGCTCTATTCGTCGATTGGTACGGAACCTTGCTTTTCGCACTAAGATTCCCTCTAAACGATTCACAGTGTGGACGGCCCACCAAGCCAAATTGAAGGAGGTACTTGGAATTGTTTCACAAGATGAGACCATCATCCGCGAAATTTTCGGGGATGATTATGGGAGATTTATGAAGTCTATCGGCGCAGAGCCACAAGTGGTGCTGGTCCTCCGCCGGCGAAAGGCGTCGTGTGAGCGAATCGGCGGAGGTGATTGACTTGTGTAGTCCGTGAGCGTTGGAACGTCGGTCTGGTATTTTGGCTCTGTAGGATTGCGAGAAAGAAAAGAGCCGGTTCCTCAACACAACTATAAATATCCGCGGCTACTGATTTGCCGGCGGCATAGCAATTATGTCATTGCATCCAGCTGTGGCTGTACAACTTGTAAGCCGTCGCTGTACTCCTTTGC
>JARJLF010001706.1:0-65331 GCA_029378395.1 Mycena leptocephala | reverse complement strand
ACCATTTGAACATGCCCCGATCCCTCTAGACCACATTCAACCCCAAAATAGCCCAAAATCACAAACCATCCGATATGAGATATTTCCATAAGGTTCTTTCTATCACTAAATCGGTATGAATTAGCCTAGAAAAACTAGCTAGGTCTCATGTCAATCCAATAAGAACTGACTGAGTTATGAGGAATTCTTCGGAAGCATCCCAAATCGAGAATTTTTTGACAGCGCCTTCGGTTCCGACATTGGCTGTAATTTTTTACTTTCCCAATTCTGTATGGGGGCGACTTTGATTGCCCACAATGAGATTTGGCCTGGCTCGACAGAGGCGAGTCTGTGATCCAGGTCGTGAAATCTCGTTCCAATTCGTTCAAATAGGGTTCTAAGCGTCACCGGCGTTGCTGATGCTATTCATATTGCCACCTATCATATAGGAATTGCTATCGACCAGGATCAGAGGCAATGCAAGCAATGCACAGCATCTGGATATCCATGGACCTCTCAGGAGATACAACAGTGACCCTGGCGGCTTCAGGAGAATGTAATTGGTGGAAAATGTCGTAGCGACGTACCATAGCAATCATTTCTGGATTTTTCCTCCTCCATTACAAGTCCAAGGTTCTCGAGAACGTGTTTGGCCGCAGCTACCGCATCGGGGGATCTCTCCAGTTGTTACTAGACGGTGTTGCTCCAGAGATAGTCATGGCAGCTGGACATCAATATGTTTCTTGATTTGTTGGCGTCGCCTCGAGCAGATTATATCCTTACATATTCTGAGGCATGGGACGCAAAAATTCGTGCCGTATACGTCCCATATCAAGGAGCATCCACTTGAGCTGACTAGACCTCATCACTTTCTAGTGTATTTGTTGCTCAAGCGGCTCACCAAGGAATATTTATTTGTCTTCCGACATCTGTACTACAATTCTGTCTACCGGTGGCAAGCAGACTTTATGCCTTCAAAGAAGCACTTACAGAAATACAGAATCCCGAGCATGCGGACTATTGGAATCCGAAGAGGCGCCAAATCAATTGAATCCGCTAAGCGGCCATTGGAATCCGACAGCCATCAAACCCTGCAAATCCCGACGTTCTCCGGGATAGCCATGTAGACGACTCCCTCAAATAAATAGATGGATTGAAAGGGGATATTTCAAGGAAGTGCGGGACCCGTTTGCTTATATTATTTATTTGCTGCTGTCTAAGTTTTCTTTCTCTATTTTTTTTTGCCCCCAGGGTGAAATTCACTGGGCGAATGCATTGGTCGGCATGTAGTCATCTCCTGCAGCTACAGGCCCAAGCGTCAGAGCCAACCCAAATGACAGACAGCCTCGTGAAGCCCTCACGTATCTCCCTCCCAGGACTGAGCCGCACAATATCTCCTGGCCGTAAGCTGAGTGAGTGCGGGAAGCTGTCTGCTTATCTTCTTTGCTGATGTTGCTTTCTGTCCAGGCGCTTTTTTCTTATTTACAAGAACGTGACTTCGTTTCGCTCCGGCACAGAGAAAAATTTGAATTTCAGATGTATATCGAGTTCGTGTTGAGACGTGAACATGAGTCAAAATAAACTGACCTCATGACCTGAGTATCTGAAGGAGAAGTGATGAAAGATGCTTTTGCGGGAGCGGCGGATTGCCGTATAACTGCTGGATCAGAGTTTGCCAAAGTGCGAAGTTGCTGGAAAGTTTTCCTGACATTGCTGACACATCAGGAAAAACCAAAATGCTATGACAGCTACAAGGCGATCTATATGGGTCTACTAGTGTCTATGAGAGTCTTTAAAGCTGTCTTGGGTTGCTATTTAGGTCTATGGCGAGCTATGGTAGTCTCTGAAATTTGCCATCCGCTACACTGGCTCGGAAAAAGTATCGGATCACGTGAAATCCCCAAAATATCTGTATTGTGCTCGACCCTCGGCACTGTCGGCCTGGGTCTTCCGTGCTCAAACACTGGTCCAAAGGATGTACTATATACGTATAGAATATTGAACTGGTAGGCGAAGAAATCGGAGCTCCATGCGGCATTCGGTTGTCAACGGTGATCCACTTATTAATCTGTTTTTTGTCAGCGGCGACAATTCAGGTCAGAAAAAGCGTTTAGTAGCCAAATACAGAAAGCTTACAAAGCACTAGTAATGAGTCTCCCCACTGTTTGTCTTCAATAATTCTCGCACTCGGATCGGCATGCTGTCGTATAATTTGTCAATAAACTCCTGATCGATGTTCTCCCACTCCTCCTTCAGCGCGAGCCAAAGCTCGTCCTTATTATTCGGCAAAGAGTCCCTGGCACGTACAATGCGCTCGAGATGATCCCAGAGATTCTCGATAATGTTCATATCGGGTGAATTCGGGCACCAGGGGAGTAAATCAAAGCCTTCGAAATCAAACCAGCCCTTGGCTGCTATTATTGATGCTTTGAATCACCGTCCAGCTGGAAATAAATGGCCGTGTGGACCAGATTATGTTTTGTCGAGGGCCAAAGAGGGAAGGGGCGGTGGTGTTTTCCCCTTGATATGAAATGAATCTACTGCAAGTACACGCAGCTTTTTGCAGAACACGAAGCAGCAACCGAAATTGATCTTTGCCAACCAGAGATCCGGCGACTTGCACGACCTTGAGGCCACCCTGCAGAACGACCAGGCAGCTGTTGCACATACACCCGAGGGGCACCCAGACCTTGCTGGACGCCTCCAAAATCTGGCAGTTTCATTCAGAGACCGATATCAGAGATCTGATGACTTGCAGGACCTGCAGAATGACCAGGCAGCTGTCGTGCAGACACCCGAGGCGCACCCAGATCTTGCTGGACGCCTCCGGAATCTGGCAGTGTCGTTCACGCACCAATATCGGAACTCCGGCGACCTGCAGGACCTGGAGGCAGCCCTACAGAACAACCAGGCGGCTGTCACGCAGACACCCGAGGGGCACCCAGACCTTGCTGGACGCCTCCAGACTCTGGCAGCATGGTTCACAGACCGATATCAGAGATCTGGCGACTTGCAGGACCTCGAGGCCACCCTGCAGAACAACCAAGTGGCTATAGTGAAGACACCTGAGGGGCACCCAGACCTTGCTGTTCTACCTTTGTAGTCATGACTGCGGTTTCCGTCATTCCGTCTTCACTGTGCAGTGGAACGAGGCCTGCAGCTGGAACTGCCTGGTTCTTTGGCACTGCATTCAAGACCTTGGAGGCATTGGCATTTTTTGTTGGGGTGGACTTGGAAACGTGATGAAGGATAATGGGTCAGTGGGCAGGCGCGCAATAACCAAGACGTCGAAGGCGAAGGAAATGTCCGATGAAAGTGGTGAAGATGAGGAGATGTTAGTACCAGATTCAGAGGAGGACTCGGAAGATTTGTATGATTTTTCAGACGGTGATTATTCGGATTAGATACTCCATTGGAAAATATAGTTCTCAGCTGGAATCCGGAAACAGAGTCATATGGAATACATATGTGTAGCCAGGTGGGTGGAGGCTGGAAAATTAGCTGGGGAGGTCAGCTGGTTGCCAGCTGGTCCAGAAGCGGAACCCAGCTTCCACCGCACGCGTCTGACGCGTGATCGTGCCAGCTGGGCTCAGCGTGCTGGCATTTTGGTGGTGTAAACTTACCAAGTTAGGAAATAAGTTACTTTTACTGGACTCATCTGCCGCTCCTCCCAGTGCACCTCGCACTCAAAGAGCTGTAAAACACCCTTCTCTGGCATTCTATCAGTATGAATTAAGTTGTAGACACCGTGGAGGTCGTGCAAAGAGATGTGATGGACGTGATTGGAGCTGTGTTCCGTGACAACCCGGGTCTGGCGTATATCGTATATTGTGACTGGGTACTTCTCGCTTAGCCCCTGGGTACGTGCCCAGCGGGGTACCCAGCGCATACTGTAGTATTACGACCAAAGGTTCACGGGTTGTCACCCGTCACCTCAAATGTTCACTGAACTTGGTGTTCATTCTTCGGCAATCACGAGAAAATTCCCATATACGGTAGTCCGGCGAATGCCGGACCGAAAATTTTGACGTTTTTTCGCCCATTTTGGCCCAAAAATTGCAAAGTCACCGTCACCTGGGTCAAAATTGTTCAGTTCACGACCGCCTGGCACCCGTCACCTGAACGTTCTGAACCTTTGGTCGTAATACTACAGTATTGATAATCGTACGTACACTCTATATATACACGTGATGGGAGTATTTCACGTGATCAGATTGCAATTTACGTGGATGTTCCTAAAGCACTCGATCCTGAGTACATACTATATGCCTCGAACGCCTCTACGCCGAGCCTCGCAAAGCTCGCTCTTCGCAGCGTCCGCCTCCACAAACCACCCATCGGATCTCAGTTTTCTTGATGCCGCGGTCTCTGAACTCGCCGATGAGGCTGAGACGCTTCGAATGAACGTCGAGGGAATGAAGGATCTCAGCGAATCCCTTGCCACATTCAACGAGTCCTTTGCGAGCTGGCTGTATGTGATGGACATGAACGCTCTCACGATCGACTGGCCTGAAGTATGTACTCCTTTTTGTCGAACTCACAGCCATTAAACTCGTGTTAGGCCCCCACCGATGCGTCCTTTGTGCTCGCGAAACGCCGTGCAGGCATGTTCTCTGTGCCCCGCGATCTTTCAGAGTCCCTCATTGCTATCATACACAGAAAGCAATGCATTGTCCGCGTTGGAAGCCCTTCAGCGATCTAAGGTTGCGGCGCGTGAAGCAGAGCTGACCAAGGTGACGGAGCCGTCCGAGGCAAATGTCACGAACACGCAGACAAACGCCAGTCTCTCCAACGCTTCCATTTCCTCTTTCGCTACCGGTTCCAAGAAAACACTGGCCAAACCGAAGTTAAGCGCGAAGGAGAAAAAGGAGCGCAGTGTATGTTCCTCGTTCTAGGTCTGGATTGATCCGCGTAACGGTTTTTTTTTAGAAAGAGATCGACAAAGTGATATCTTGCCTTCCACTTGAGTTCCGGGGGAGCGACCCGGTACGCTTCCTTCGTTTTTCTTACCTCCTTGCTATATCGACATGCCGCAAGAATTTGCGCCGCAACATGGAAGCCGTCATAGCGAGTCTGCTTAGCGCCCCCGCGCAGACCGCTAAACGTACGTCTTCCCGTTTCGAAGACGGCATTTCATTGACCAACGCCAGTCACGGATCTCATTTCCTTACCCGACCTTCCCCAGGCACGCGTAAACAAATGTCTCATCGCGCTCGTCAACCGTAAGGTCGTGCAGAAGAGCAATCAGACTGGCACAGTACTTTACCACTGGCACGGAATCATCTAATTATAACGCCATTTCTTGTGTTTATTCCATTCGAGAGCCATACCATTACTCGCCCCTCCAACCTCTTTTTAGCTGGGAGATATGAAGGATTTGAAGCGGGAGTTCGAGGCGAAGAATCCAGACCTCGGCAGCCGCCAGCGGTTCAGAACATTACAGTTATTTGCAAAAACCTTGGCAGTAAACAGATTAATTAACCAATCTTTAACAATTACCTCGGCGTGTCATTGTACATGTTTGCATTTTTCCCCATTTATCTTATGCCCTTTCGTTCTCCTCGCTCTTCCTCCTGGTTTAACTCCTTTAGGTCCTCGACTTTCTGTACTTTGCAACACAGCCTTTTCATTTGCGACAGAACAGCTGACCTATGCGCAGTTCTTTCTTGACAGGACGCAGCGGATCGCAGTTGCTGCCGCCTACGGCGCAGTGCAATCCTGCCGCGAGGCCACGTAGCCCTCCGGGAAGATCCTAGGCATATAAAAACGGCGCTACTGTCGTGTGGAATTCTGATCTTTTCCCGCTTTCCTCATCCCCAAGCAATCAATCCTAGGTTTGATCTGATTTTCTCGTTTGTTCCTGCCCTTTGCTGGATACTTCAACTCTGTTTCACTTCTTCTGGGCTCTCTCTCCCCTGGCATGGATCTAATCAATACCATTTCTCAAACAATCCAACGATTACCGTCACTCCTGCTCCTCTCACATTCTACGGTTATGTGGCCGGGATGGCCGTTTCAAACTGCTCGTGATTTCACGTTCCGGTACGCAGTTTTCGCTCAAAATCTCGGGACGAGACACCATCAAGCACTTTTTACGACGCGGAATTCTTCATCTCTTGCAGCCGAATCAAATTTCAGTGGGGCGTATGTTTCAGCGCAATCCACAATAATTTCCCTCTTTCTGTGCATTCCACTATTCACGATGGCCATCACAATCTGCTTCAAGTGCGAATTCCATCAGGTCAATTTTATTTCAGCTTTGTGCCGCTGGTCTCCTCAAATGCAGTTCTACTTTAGATTGTTATCACGTTCGCTAGATCTTCTTTTTCTCGACAAGGTATTGTACCTACTCTTGCTCCATCTCAGCTTGCTATTCTTACCTCCTCCCTCTTTAAGTATGGCCCATATATATTTTGCTTTCCTCTGGCTATAGCGCTCCATCATTCGGCTCCCCACGGTCATCAAAATGTCACTGTATTGTAGACTCCACTGCTAAAACATTCCGGTTTGAGCGTTTGCACCATTGGTTGACGACAACTGCAACGTGAACCCTTGCTGTTGATGTCTGCTTCTCGGGTTCAACTGATTCGTATGGCGGCAGCATTGTGGATTCTACGCCATTATATTCGCAGTATGCGGTCCAATCGAATTCATTTCACTTTCGCTTCCTCGTACCAGTTGCCGGAGCGAAGCGGCGGCGCGTCTTGTTTTTTATCAACAAGATCAAATTTGATAGCCCCGTGCGACCAATAATTGTTGGATTGACCTAGAAATTTGGGACAGTGTATCTAGGACCATTACGGAGGGCAGGAAATGCCGGCTTTTTGAAAGTGACATGCATATCCAATCCATGATTTTGCAAACAAATCTTTGCCACATGCAACATGAAATGCATATGAAGTACAGCTCACATTGAAAATGCCGAGGGACGGCCACGGCACAATCGCACGAAGCTAAGCGATTATTATACAAAATTCGATCAATGGCGCTATTATTTGTGGGCATCGTGTTCGTCTTCCTATTCTCCCTCTTTGAGGGTGCAGAGACCTGAAAATAGGGTCTCTTCATGGTTCTTTCCAATTCTTTTTTCTAACACATACTTCTTTGACATTGAACTGCAGGCTTTGGACAGTCAGAGTGTCAATAGGGATCAATTCAATGTGCAATCAATTTTATTTTACCCTTCCTACACTTCGAGTCGCGACTTGACTTGATTTGGTGCAGCGCCTGTGCCGATAGATGCCGCGATCACGGCTCCTGATCCTGCCGCCATCAAAATTGCCAAATAAGTTGTGATTGGCGAACCATGCAGCCACCTGCCAAGTTACCCTCAATAAATTCGGAGCCGTGTATGGTGGGCTTGAGCGGGTTTAACCCAAGCCGCATCGTGGATGAGGACAACCGGCGATCCACTCGCCGGTGAATTTAACACAATTGGGTACTAGAATGGTTGGGTTCAACACGTGTGGACGATATACATTCACAACCAGATAAAATAACGATTAGCTTAGACCTATTGTAAAACAACGTCACAACGTTAATGCGGAGACATACGCCCGGGACTTCTGAAAAGCGATCACCGTGTTCAGTCGATGTACTCTAGTTTTGGAATAACCGTCTCATGCTTCAAGCTCCTTTTACGTTGACTCCAGTAACCTGGCGAATTCCGATTATTCCTATGCCGAAAGCCTGAATGGTAGATATAAGAGAGCCGCGGCTATCGGATAGTTCAACACTCACACGGCAAGATTGAGACGGTTCGTCCCACCGACGCTGAATGTGGCGTCAATCAAGACAGTGGCTCCACAGCGGAGAATACTAGACATCTATGAATGACTTGCAGAGCGGAAAATTGCGCCGTCCCAGATAATCCGCTCGAACTTTCGGTGAAGTAAGTGATTATATTGCCGTGTGACGGCTATTAGCAGCTATACAGAAAGGACTGGAAAAGTTTACCTGAGAATAAGGGATGCGCTTCAGCTCTTGACGAGCCAGCAGATTCAATTGTACGCGCTGCTCGCAAAAACTCCTCGAAATAATCAGAGCTCCACCCCAGAGAAGACTAGTCGGGATAGAATAAAGCAAGAGCATTTTGGCGGCACTGTATTAGCCAAGCCCGTTAACTTAAGTTACGGCTGCAGTGTATGTCACTCACAATGGATGCAGTAGTGAGTCGTATCTTGCGTTCAGGGCGTCCAAGAACTCGTAAGCAGCGGCACATCGAAGAGGAGAGACATGAAGATTAGTTAGAGACCTCTCATTATGAGTACAAATACGTACATGCATAGGGATCCACGGAGCGTTCCGTCTGTCGCGTACTGAGCCTTGAAAATACCACATGCTTCAGGACAGGACGCTTCTGGGCAGCGAATCACCAGAATCTGTGTCTAGTCTGAGCCATGCCCTCAAACGAGGGATACATTCGTTTGCCTGTATAAGGCTGTCGTCCACGTGGAGTATATCCGGGAGTATTTTGACGACCGTAAATTCAATGCCTTCTCTTGATTTGGGATCGACATAGTCTCTCTGTGTACCGCCGCTTTCTTTATGGGCTCTTTCAGGACCCAGTACAAAATCTGTGCCGTATTTAATAGCAGCTAGGAATGGCAGCATATGTATGCGTTGAGAATTATGTATAGATCACGAAGGGAGGCTCTGACTATGACTACATCGCAAAGTGGATTCTAAAACGGGTCCCGTATGTGCCCAACACCCTATGTGCTTGTCAGCTTGAGTCGGTAGGTGGACGGCACTCTTACCGGGACCGAATTCATTGTATTACCGACCTGCCTACTCCACGTGTCTTACAGCAGTAAATCGCGTGTATCTGACGCAATTAGCTGCCAACCGCGCTATAGGGTAAAATACTCACCGGATATTTGATAATTAGCTTCACTATGCTCGCCTTGAAGGTGATAAAATCTCCAATGGAAGCGGTGGCCATATCGATCAGGTTTCCGGCGCTCCTTTCGTCTAAGATCATCTGCAATGAAAATTTTCTGTCTGTTGATTGAAGTCAGGTGCGCGCCGTGGCAGTAAAGGGAGGCTACTCACTTTCAAATCTTTTATCAACACTGCGTTCTTGAGCTTGATTGATTCTGCGTCGAAATCGTCGGATAAGAGCCGGTCGCTCCATTATTGGGTTTTCCGCAAGGCATTCATTTTGAAACAGGGAAAAGGCAGCATTTGACTGATTTAAAGTTTGTAGGCATCTAAGCATCAAATTGAAACCAGGACGTACAAAAGTGGCCATGTACTCGGTATTACAAAAAGTAACCGGAAATTCGTGTTTTATGGACGGAATTTGGAGTAAACTCCGGTTCAGACTATATGTAAATGTTCTTTAGGATGTATGGGAGGTCTTCAATGAAAAAATCACCCCCAAAACAAGGTGCATGGTCTCGCAAAATATATTAAGTTTATTGCACGTGATTTTGGCTCAAATGGTCAAAGATCCCATTAAGCGGCACTCCCTGTGTGGAAAGATGTAGCTAGTGGTCACTGAAGCAGGGCCCCTGAGTGATTTGAGTATTTCGTATGCAAAAATAAGGCGGTGAGGTGTGTGGAAGGGCGAAAACAGAGGCTCTCATGTTCCCTGACCCAAAGCTTGTGCAAGCTCTGTGAGCTGCACTGTTAAAATATTCTGCTGAAAGGGAAAAATCGCTTTTGGCACTCGGGCTTTTCATCTAAATATGGTCGGGGACTGTCTGGTCCATCCCTGTCGCATTTTTAAGTCATCAATTCTTCTCCCCCGGCAAAATCCGCCATGATTACAAAATGCACTTTCACATGATTTAATCATTATTATCACTGGAAGGCACAGGCCACTATTTTAGTCTGTATAAGTTGCGGAAGATGTTAATTTATTGACCTCAACATTTATTCTGAGTTGATTCAATGTTCTGAGCCCTTTCTCGTTCCGAACGATGATCAAATGTCGTAATTGCAACTGGCAGAACTGATCTTTTCATGTCTCTTGACGGCATTCATGAATCGATTCATGCACGAAAAATTATGTTGTGGACTCGCAGAAACCCGAGGCATATTCCAATAGCACCTTGTTGAATTTTGTGCACAGGCTCTAATGCAATAAATCGATTTCCGGTTACTTTTTGTGATACCGAGGATACATTGTCTGGGTGATTTAATAGCGAATTTTGCATCAGGTGGCTGTTCAGTGGGTGTCTGGACCCCGTGATACGGCCCCATTTTCGAGTGCTTTGGACGGTTTGAACAGGGAAAAGGCAGCGCTTGACTGATTTAAAAGTTTGCAGGGATCTAAGCATTGAATTGAAGCCAGGATGCACAAAAATGACCATGTATACATTGTCTGGGCGATTTAACAGCGAATTTTTGAGCAGGTGGCTGTTTAGTGGGTGTCTGGACCTCGTGGTCCGGCCGTGTAAAGAGGCGATGAAATAGGTCATACTAGTGTTAGCGAAACTGAATGCACGGAGTGCTGAGCGGGAGCGTTAAGTTGAATATAGCACGTATTGGGGTAATACTGTAACATTATTATTGCAGTTTTCATTGAAAAATACACCACCTTGTTGGGTCGAAAAAAAAACACGCACCCTCAAATATATTCACCGCTGCACCAGGTGCCCAAAAGATGCACAGGGTACGACTGTGCAAAATATTCACAGGTTCACACTCAACGTAAAAAATACACAACCTCGCAGCACCATATTTTTGACACACCTTCCCCATTCCCGAAAAACATACTACTCCATACATGCCCTAAGAAATACCCTTCTTTGGCAAGTCAATTGGTTACACAGGTTCCTCATCTGCTACTCAATGTCCTCAAAACTGATGATAAGTTCTCACAGTTCAGTAGCCCACAAATAAGGAGTCCTTACCGGGTTGAAAGGTTAGTCAATCGTGATATCTTGAGGGTTGACAAATATGGCCAGAATCACCTTATGCTCACAGATCATTCATGACACGACAATCTTCTTGGTAATTTCTTGGAGATTGCTCCAGGCTTCGCACACCGACCACGGATTTAGGCAGAATTTTAGGGCGTTCATGACTGGAAGTACTTGCCAGCCTTTTCCAGGGCTGTTCTCAAGGACGGGCAATTGTATTATCTGCGTGTCTGACGAGTCGGGTCCTTTACGCTTATCCTCCTCGTCAGAATCACCGTCACCTCAAATCTTCTCATCGTCGGGATGTTTTACGACAACCACGTCGTGGTCACATATCGCACGATGTTAGCGGATCCAAATCTCGTGGTGACAAACACCATGGTTTGTCATGTCTTTCGGAATACCAAATTCGGGTACCATAAACGCGTAGCACACTTCCAACCTGATGTCAAGTGTTGGAGAGTGTAACCTCTAGACTACTCGCGCGAGTAGTCTAGTGGTTATAACATTTGGTTAATTCGAGTGGCATGGAGGTGACTGGTGTGTAGACAAAGAAGATGTTGGTTTTTTATTTATTTATTTTGTTGTGGTGTCGTGGGTGGTTGTCGTGTATCAGGTGGCAGTCTAGGTGTAATTTGGGTCCAGCTTTCAGCAGCAATAGCCCATAACCTGTTAGAAACTGAACCGTGGATTAGATATGTAAATACTATGTAAATGTCAGTTCTTGTACTGTCCATAGCACTCAGGACTGGATCACCTCAGTACGTCGTAACAGTACTGAGGAAAGCCTTGTGCCAGTGCGTCTCCTTGTTAAAGGATTCGCGGATACAGCAGTCTCCGAGATTGTGGTGCAGCCTCCTGCTTCCAACAGTTGAAACAGCTGACCTAAGTATATGACAGCCACGGATAAGTTCGCAACTCTCACGACGGGAACTTACCGATTGCGGCTATATGGTAAGAGGACTGCTTTGGACCTGTTTAGCGACTAGGTGAGCTAAATAAGCAGTGAATTTTGCCGCATGGTTCGAAAATGTAGCCCTGCGCGAGCCCCGATTGAGGAACCAACATGGAAAAATGAATGGACGAACCAGATTTCGAATACATTGAGAAATGTATCTATCCG
Source organism: Mycena leptocephala (assembly GCA_029378395.1). Taxonomy (NCBI): domain Eukaryota; kingdom Fungi; phylum Basidiomycota; class Agaricomycetes; order Agaricales; family Mycenaceae; genus Mycena; species Mycena leptocephala. The sequence continues at coordinate 53,358 of JARJLF010001706.1, read as the reverse complement.
GGGCGGCCTCTCGGCGCTGTTGTACTGCTTCTAAGTTGAAGAGAAAGGGAACGGAGCTAAATAACACATCACCGTCGTTCGATCCAAAGTTAAAGACTCTGGATAATCGAACATTCAGGCAGGTCAAATAAATGAAAGAATCGGCCTCACGCGGTGTGCAAACTCGCCGAATATCAAACTTGACCCAGAGGAACCGAGGGTATATAACACTCAAAACGCCCCGTTAGCGGAAAACAAAAAAGAGAAATGAGAGCAAAACGCCCTGAGGCCCGGATGTTCCCGAATGTCTACGGCAAAGTGCTAGCACTAAGATATGCCGTTTCAGGACCCCTGTTTATACCCTTGGAGGCTAGATCCCAAAATGGCCCAATTGGCCAATTTTTGTCCGAACACTTTTCTCGGTGAACAGGCCAATTTTGTCCGAACCAGCTCTAGCCGAGGATGCCGTAAGCTGCCGAAAATGGTAATTTCTAGCCCCTAAATGCTCAAAAATGCCGAAAATTTCCTCTCTATGTGCGTTTTCGCGCAAATTCAAGCGCCGTCAGCTCAAATGACTTAGTAATAGCCAGTTTTGTCGCATTTCGGGGAAAAAAATGGCTCTCGACTCTCCACCAATGGCAAGATTTTGTCCGAACCGGCCCTAGCCTTCATACTTCGGAGGCTTCATTTTGTCCGAACGGCATCTAGGTTTCAGGCCAAATCTGCCCAAATTTTGTCCGAACGCGGACCTGGCCTCCTGGGGTATAAACAGGGGTCCTGCCGTTTCTCGGCAGACTGGCAACGAGTCTACCCTGTGACGCGTGACCGCCGAATTGAATGAAGAATACGGTACAACATCAGAGCAAAAAGAAGGATTGGAAACAACGGCTTAGCTTGCGAACCGACTGGGCAGTGCGGGCATTCAATAATGAAGCCACGGAACAAGCCGAAACAAATCTTCAGCCGAGTCGTGGATCGATGGTGTTCGATAGTATGGTGTATGACTCCGTGTCACAAGCTGAGGACAAGAGGGGCCAGCATGCTGGATGTAGACCTGTTCCAGTGCAGGTGATTCGTATTCTCGTCAAAGAACACACCAGTGTCGCTCGGGCTGAAACAAAGAGTATTAGGGACAGTCAGAGTAGCGGTTTTGACATATTTCTATTCGGCTAATATTCGGCCTGGTTTTTTTGGGTGCAATCCGAGTTAGCCAGAATGAAGATCAGGATGTGGCGTTCCGTTGCGCACTTTGAGTTGTGAAAAAAATATGCAGCGGTTATCGAGATATCGCGCCTAGTGGAGGGGGTCCGATCCGCGAACCGCTGATCCCCAGGTCGTAGGGCGATGGGAATGCACGAGAATGAACCCAACAGAGACGCCAGACGAGTGCTTTGCAAGGATCATGCATGATACATCGAGTACTGGGAATTCGAGACCCAGGCGCTGCGAAGTGAATGCTCATGAGCCATGGATAATGACGTTTAATAGTCTAATCCCGTGAATATCGCCATCTCCTCTTTCGGGGCCGGTTAGATCCCGCGTTTGTATAAAGGTCAGACTGAAGCCATGGATAATCATGCCATTCGGGACCTAGCTCTTTATTCCATCATTTCACAAAGCTACTACCGCACCCCCCAATCCTTGAGTATTGCACTCCTGGACGCGAGGCTTTGTTTGTGAGAGAATAAAAGGCTCGCATTACTGGATCGAGTGCAACCTGCCCAGTTGCTCTTGGTTCGGTTCGTGTATCCGCTTTCGTCCGGTGACACCGAACTCCGGATTATTGGATTGAATACAACCTGGCCAGTTGTTTCCGATCCACTCTCGGTGGGGGGAGCGCAGCCTGCGCTGTCGCTTTGCAACTGGTGATAATGTGAGTTTCTTTGTAGTCATCCTCTGGACGCCGTTTCCGTGTCCCCAGTTTAGGAAAGCTTCACTGATTAATTACATTTGCCAGGCTGTATTTCTACCCCTTGGGGTTGGAAGTTCGAGTGATGGTAGCCAAGGCTTGTAGGTATGACCAGCGTTTTCCTTCAGTCACCATACTGATATTAAGATTTGCCCCAGCAGAACTCCTTCAACCTGGTTATTCGGACTCGAATCCCATCTACCCCACAGGGAATTATTCATCACCGGCCTGCCTTCACCCAACGCCCAATCAGAGTGGCATTCCCATCCATGCCCGTCTCCCCCACACAGGGCATCAGTCACGCCAGCAAGTGATTCTTTCTTTCGTTTTCTCTCGGCATTTCATGGATCTGAGGGGCGTAGCTAACCCCGAGGAAGATTCCTCTGACCCGTTTCTATTTCTTTCCTGGCTCTCTTGAACGAAGATCTGATTCATTCCCAGGCACATGACCTCGCCATCACGTTCAAACAATCGGCCCAGGCAAGTCCATTACACTATTAATTTTTGCTGTCCTCAGCTTCTCCGCGTGTATTTCTAATCTGTGGTGCGTAGCTAACCCTAAGGAAGATTCAACCATTCCCCCTATCCTTCGTCTCAATCGATCTTGAACAAATCACTGATTTTGTTCTGCTATCTAAGTGAATATTCGGCCATCCCCATCGACATGGGGATGGCCGTTCCCCCCTTGGATGACCGTTCCCCCAGGTTGCAGGTAGACATGTGCGTCCTTCATCACTAATTGACTCAGGACACGCATTCGTGGATGTCGATAATTCCTTCCTGCATCTCATGCTTTTTTTTGCCGTATGGTGATTTATATATCTCCAAGTCCGAGAAGGCTGACAAGTAGACGCTTTATTGCTTTTCAGAAACGGTCCAGGAGGAACATGAATAATAAACCAGGTGAGTGGTACCCGCCGTAATAAATTTTTCAATTCCCTTATCCGTATTTCAGACGTTCAACAGAGAGACATCCTTACAGAAGTTACTGTAGGTCGGGCGCAGTCAGATTTCTGGCCCCCCCCGTCAAGCAATGCGATTGGGCCGGAGTCGTCGCGGTCTGCCACATTCAAGATGCCCACAACGCTCCTCCATCTCGCATGGATTCGGCAGCTCGCTGTCCGCTGGTTGACCGCACCAGTCGTCGACGTACTCGGGCGAGGCACGTATACGTCCCCTTTAACGCGTGCAGGTACGAAGGATACCGGGTGGATCCATAGGGACCATTCTTCCGTTGAGGGGTTAACAACCCTCACCCTACTCGCGGGTGCGATGTCCCCTTTTCCGTATTGCTCTGACGGGCGGGACTTCTGTTTCTGTGCTCCCTCCTTTTTCTCTCTCAATCCTGTGCAGTCTCTAACCTCCTCGCATCCTCTTGCGCCACTTCCAAGGTCTAGATCGTTCAGCAACTTCAGTTGGCCCGGGTTAGTCTTTCATGTGCGTTCGGAAAATGGAGGATATATATAGTGGCAAGCAATGATATAGGGACGTAGTGCATGTATAGATCCCTCAGCGGAAAGCCCCGACGAAGCGCCGTTTAGTGAGCGAAGCGCCGTTTAGTGAGCGCTTCCAAAGGTCTGTACCGAGCGCTTCCAAAGCCTCGGGCCTGATCTCCCAAAAGCGGAGTTTGAAAAGGCTTCAGATGGACAGGCTTAATTTTATAAAGAGAGAGATTGGTAGCCACCTGGTGGCTCGAATGGCTGCTGCGCAACCTTTCCAATGGCCCAGCGCTTTTTTATCACTCCAAAAATCCGTTCGACAACATTTGCGGCAGAGGCATGGCGTAAATTGTATAGTTCTTCCTTCGAGATTCGTTCGTTGGATTTTTGGAGGGGATCCACGGAACAAAACCGTCAGATTAGTGATCGTAATAGGTGAGGGAGTGAAGGGCGAAGGGCGAAGGGCACAATTTTTGAGGTGGCCCAATATTGAAAGGAAAGAAATAACAGATTGCCAGCGCCGACGCCGACGGGGAGGGCGAAAGGAGGCAAGGTGGAGGGAAGAGGAAGTCACCAATCTGCTATTCGACAATTGAGTGGCGTGATCCTAATTGCCGTAGGCAGACTGGTACAACTCAGGACATTGTGGGCCACGTGGTTTGGTTTAAAATGCCATTGTGAGGCACGGGGTTCAGAATAGGTCCCTTCTCGCTGTGGAGACAGCCGAAATGCATTTTTTGCCCTTTCTCGCGAGGCATTCACATCTGGAATGCAGGGCGTCTCTGGTGAGGCCCTGAAATCAAATGCCGTCATACGACATGCCTTCTCGCCCGGTTTGGAAAAAAAATTAATCCAGAAGAAGTCGAGCACGAGGCCGAACAATATGTCGTTGATGCCAAAATCGGTCGAAACGCCGTGTACGCTATTCTAGCTCTAGGAGTAATTTCACAATCTTCTTGCACTCTAAAATCAAAGGCCGCCATCCGACATGTCTTCTCGCCCGGTTTGAAGGAGAATGAATCCAGAAGAAGTCGAGTGCAAGGCCGAACAATGTGCCGTTGACGCTAGACCGGTGACCATCTGTCTATGAAACTGTTTTGTTGAGGTCCTGAAATCAAAGGCCGCCATCCAACATGCCTTTGAAAGGTATGTAACATACATACATCCGCAAATGATAGCCTGATTTGGTTCTACGTCTGCGGTCCAGGTATAAAGTTCTGGATTCGATCGCAACCCAAGGATATGCAGATCGACATCATGGACACTCACGCATTCGATCACTGGGATCCAGACAACGCAAGCCGGATACACAAGAATATGAAGTTACAGTTCTTCCCCCAGGGTCCAGAATATTGTAAGTACCTGTGAACCACGTTTGGCGATGTTCATCTTTCGAAAATTTATAGCTTGCAGCAGCCTGGACGACGCCATGCTGTGATCGGCGCCGGTTCCGCAGTTACTTTGGGAGGTTACTTCTTTTCTGCATCCAGCATGTGCCCAGCAATGAGCATTACCTTTCAGATGGTGATGCTCCAGCATCTATTGACGAATGCTGCTCATGTCTCAATGTGGCAGTTCTTCATTCGGATATGCATGTTCTGGCTTATGTCACTCAATGTAGGTTCGTACTTGCGCTTACTTCTCCTTGTTGACTTGCAATTATACTTCCAGACCGCCCCGTGGACTACGATGCTTTGGCTGCTTATCTTCGGACTTGACGGTCGACACTGTCAAAGGATGGTTGTACATTGTCTACCTATCATGCATGGTCATGCTTTTTCCGTGTCTAGACCATCGTGGTTACGATGGGACCGGAACCCGGACTCGGAGATAATTCAGGCCAACTCTGTGTGCTCAAAATATGGTGATTGGCGCACCGGGGCCTGTCCAAGCCAAGTCCAAGCCTTGCCGGGACTTGCCGAGGTCACGAGGTCCTTCGAAGCGTTCGACACTTTTGGTTGACAGGTGATGGTATCGGCCGAGAGTACACGTGATCGCCACCATTTTCTTTTCGCCCGACCTTGCCAGCAACGCTATGTATGGGCCGGCGTCCCAGGCTCCGGGGCCATTGCAACGCCTGGACCTTACTCCTACGGCTGATCGTAGGCATGCGCCAGGCGCATGGACGCACACTAAGCTTGACCTGAGATCTGCGTCGCCTGAGATCCTTCCACTACAGGTGAGGTACAGAACGTTGTCCCTGAATTCGTCGCAATTAAACATAAGCCACAGTTGCACTTGCGAGCGCTGACCTCATCATGCATGGAGTTCTTTAAGGCCGCCGAGGCTCTTCTGGTATGTTTCCCGAGTCAAGATGAAGCATCTCAAGTCTCAGGCACAACAGACCGGCACGGATGAATCAGTCGTCGTCCAATCTTATCCGATTGGTGCGCCAAGCAAGATGGATCTACTGATAATGCTCAATGACGCAAGACGGGAATGCGAAACCCGTATGGCATCCTGGACTCCGCCTCTCACGTACAGCAAAACTCAAGGTGCGGGCCCTCCATATCTGCCAAATCACGAAGAAACACTGTCCCCAGTATTCAGGGAAAGTCCCGTTGCCGGTGCGCTTGTTCACAGATGGTTCTACCCGGACTGATTCGATCTCAGAATGCGTGTTGCCCGATAATGAGTTCATGTGGCTGCTTGCGAAGCGATGGCAGGAGCCGCCGCTGTCGCACTACAACATGGTGTCGGGAAAAGCCGTTGCAGTCTTGCACCGTCTCGCCCAATGGCCGTCAGCGTTAACCCATCATCCGACGTTTCCCGTCCCAGACTGCGAAGAGCTTCCCGCCAGCTCCTTCGTCCTCAAAGACCTGCTCGCGATGGACCAGGATCTGATAAACTACCATGATCTCTGCGCGCAAGACAGCACACCGATGGACACGGTATCTTCGGTGCTCGACATGCTTCTCAAAAGTTATCTCACCCAACCGTGGCGCACCGGGCAAAGAATTGTTTCAATGTCCAACATCGCAGCGACCGACAGAGGAATCCTCCGCTGCCGTTTGGACTGGACGGCTATGGTTGGCGAGCTTGGCGCCGAGTTCGCTTTCGGGGACTATCATTGGCAATATACTCCCGAGGAACTTGGCAAAGTGTTTCCACCGACTCCTCCGAAGGCTTGCAGAAGAAGTGCGAAGCCTGACCACGAGCGGACCCAGTATCTCGAACGCCGGGGGAAGGAGCCCTGGACGGCGTCCGTCCGAACTCCTCCAGGCTGGTTCAGCGACATGCACGTTGACTTTGCAGGTCTCGCGCAGGCCATTGTGCATTGCGACGGCGAGAAGCTTTGGTTGTTCTGGCCAGCCACCGCCAAAAACCTTGACTGGTGGGGAATGCAACACCCTCAGCCGTGGATCGGTCATCCATCTCGACTTTTGGAGGCCCTCGACGCAATGGAGGGATTGGAGGTCATGCATGTTACTGATGCTTGCGCATTTATCGTCCCCCCCTTTTGCATTCACGCCGTGGTCGCGTTCGCGGGCTCGTCGCACACATGCGTCTCTTTCGCGCATGCTGCGCATTGGCCCTTGGCGCGGAGAGGGCTTGAGTTCTGCAAAGCGCTCGTTCGTAACCCCATGTACCCGGCGAGCAGTGCCGTGGAATTGGTCGAGAAGGTCGAGCACGAGACTCCGATCTGGGAACGAGCGATGGGACTAGATAGCGAGGCGGCCACGTACCTTGCTGCGTGGAAGTTGGACACTGCGACTATTTATAAGCGCCACAAGAATAGAAATATCAGCTCCGCGTAGTTCTATCAACCGTTCTTAAGCAAATGGTCCCTCGGCTGTGCTTGATCCCCATTTGTTCTCTGCATCCTCTCCAAATCCTCTTCGCTTAACTCCTTTCATCCCACCGTTTGCTGTGTTTTCTTCTCGCTCGTTCGCTCCCATGTTCAACCCTGCCCCCATTTATTCATGCTCCATTGGTTCACAGACTAGGACACGCGCGATGCCAGCCTTGAAGAGTGCCATGACGTGGGTGCGATATTCACGCGACATCCCAGCATTGTATGGTCGCACGACACCGCGGCTGCGATAGGTTGGGTGGACCCTTGCGTTCAAATGGTCCGTGAGTTTGCTGCCGTCCTTGACGTCGTCCGTATAGCCAAAAGCCAATTTGATGTCGGCTGGGGTCTCGTTGTCCGCGGGGACAATGAAATCGACGTCGCCCAATCATCTCGAGCACCGCTTCGAATATTGGGAGAGTGTTAGCCAAATCAACCGCTCGCCGAAGGAGGAGCGGCCCAGTGTCTATGCCGTGTTTGGATGGCAGTAACTACAAGAATTAGGGATGGGAATACATGAGTAGAGCAGTCCATCGAGCGGCTTCTCACCATGGCCTTCGGAGGATTTTATGCGGAGAGTCATCGAGTAAACTGAACATCCGTCTCGCCCTCAAATATTATTGTGATGTTCCACAGTGCTGAGTGAAGAACGAATAATATGAGAGTCCAATTGGGCAACGATGTGGAGACACCTTTAGCAAGGATTGCCACGACCATTGGGATGTTAGTAGGAGAGGAAACCAAGCCAGTTCGAGTCACCACTCTGACCATATTCGAGAACAGGAACGCTGAGGAACCCCTTCGGGCGAGCAGTCAGTTCTAGTGCGCCCAATGGTGGACAGCTCGGCATCAATCGCGATGCTGTATGCATCTTATAAGCCAGGAAAGGCCTGTCTGCCAGGACGGACCTCGACTTTTCTCGGACAGAAAAAATCTGATAAATCGGGTTAAAATATTGTTTACAGAGAGTGGGGAAGGTTGGTTCACAACAACGAGCAAGTTCTTTTCTTCACTCCATCAACTCTTCAATCTAATCTAATCAAACATCCTAAATCGAAAATTCTTCCCCAAGTCGACATGAATCAAGCTCCACCGGCACATGTTTAACAGGACTTTTGTCTAAACTTAAACCTGCTGCTCTGTAAGTGACCAGATCTGTTCGACGGATTCCTATTTAAACGAAAATTGAACGAGGTCAAAAATTTCTCACCCCAAAATTTGGCCACATGCACTGAAAAAAGAGTTATAAACCCCGGACTGGAAAGTTTACTGGTGGTCAATGATGGACATCACTGGCCGCTGGCGGATACTGATGGCCACTGTTTCATGCTATTTACTACTGATCAGGGAGATTAGATAGTGGCAGATGCTGATCAACATCAGTATCTCTGCTCATTCTCTGTACAGTTTCCAACAACTCCCGTTGGCTCTCGCCGTCAACTGATGAATTTCAGAATATGATACAGGTTTTCTGATTCATGCCAGTTGCGTCTGGACATGAAAGATGTCAATGATACCCAGTGGTAATCAACAGACACCAATATGTTATTTTTGGCTGAAGAGAACGGGCACCTCCATTGAATGGAATACGAGTTGCCAGCTGAAATTGATTCTGAGGATAACATTTGGTTAACATCTGTAGTCTCTACGCCTTCGCGCGAGCTAGTAGAACCGCAATTTGAACTTTGTGGTAACACCGATAAACAAATGTTGAAATCATATTTCCAAGTGAAATATGTGAGAAATCTGGTCCCAAAGAAATCCAAAAACTGCACTAAGGATCGAAGTCACCAAGTTATGGTGGCGTCTGCTGGGAAACGGTGGTTTTCAGTGCTCATTGATGCCAGACGTTGATACTGTTCACAGCAGAGATCACCCGCAAGATATCTTTCATATTTACATTGTTTTCCAGTGCACTCCAACAGTTTTCACAGACCGTCTGAGTTTCGATGGCACACCGCTGGACCCCCAGTGATGACCATTGGTTGTCAGTGGTTTCCAGTGGTGCCCAGTGGGCAGAGATCAACCATCGGTGGTTGCCGATGGTAGTCATTGATGTTTCCAGCGCGGGGTATATTACTGTGAAAAAAAATAGAAATTGTGGCTGTGTATAGGCCAAAAGATTTATCTGGCCGATTTGGCCACTATCTCCGGTAGCGGCGATCACATGCCTCCCATGCGGCAACGGTGAGCCACGATTAGATTGTGATACTGTACTATTTCGACCGAATGTTCACACCATGTCACCAGTCACCCAAGATGTTCATTTTTCTGGGTGTTCATTTCTCGGCAATCACGCCAACATTTCCATATATGGTAATCCGGCGAATGCCGGACGCAAAATTTCCCCATTTTCGAGCTTATTCAGGCCTTAAAACGTCGCCGTCACCGTCACTTAGTCCAAAATTGTTCAGTTCATGACCCTTCGTCACCCGTCACCTGAACATTCGATCAAAATAGTACAGTAGATACTGGACGCGGCACTGATCCATCAGATAAGATCGCAACATTTGTTGTCTCAGTATATCCTTGTTTTATACGCACCCTCCAGGACCGTGCAATTTTTCCAGCTATCATCAAACACATCAGAACCATCCTGCTGTTACGGACACCTCAGCATGCTTTTTGTTGGGCGGAATTGTGGGCTGACAGGCACTATATATCCCTACTGAATTCCTGCAGCATGGGGAGTGGGAGAATATAACGCAATAGTCCCGAACAGGGTCAGTCATGTTGGCAGAATTTATAAATGGCAATCTGCCCGATCCCGAGCTGCATTAGTCATCATCTCACTAATATGGAATGTTGATGAGGTATTCACGGACACGGGCCGGGGCGGGAGACCTCTGAGTATTTAGACGATGTTCTATTGTATTTACAGGGGGGTTCCGCTGCTTGTTCCATACCACCAAGGGTCCGACGAGGGCTTCGACTTCAACATGGAACGGTTCGGATTTATGTAGAATATTCTAGTATACCTACCTCTGTAATATATAAGCTGGGGATAGCAGGCTAATCTCTCTAGGAGATTATTACCTACAGCTTAACAGCTTAGTGCAGCCTATCCACTTTCCGTTCATTATTCCAACAAGTCAGACACAAGTCTTGAAAATCTCCCTTGCTTTAAATAAATGCTCTTGTCGCACTTCTCCGGATTGATTTGATCAAAAGACTGGGGAATACCAACTTAAACTCAGAGTTCAAGACTCAACGAATTGTCCTGCCTTGGCTTCTGTGACCTCAGGGAGCCACGTGGGAATGCACACCTCTAATTTCTACGTGCCGCTCCAAATCTGTGCGTTATGCCAAGTCCGTTCAATGAAGTCTTAGGGGGACTCACCCTCATCCCCAGTCCCCGTTAGCTCATCCTCCATTAGCTTTTCCAGGAGACCGCGGAGGAAACAGACAGAAGAATAAATCTCCAGAATCTCGTCAGGCGGGTAGGCGTTGAGGACCGCAGTGCGCTGGCGCCAAATCTTCTTGATTGTCTCCTCGTCCATATTGTCGATTTAGTTTAGGTGGTAGTGGCTACCGCTAAACAGCTCGCAGTATAGCAAAATGCGGTAATCTCGAGGAGCGCATTGAGGGTGGCTTCTTTCTCCGTGGCAGTTAGATATACACCACTCCGCGTCGCAGACGTTCGTCGGAAATGCGAGAGCTCAGTTAATTCAACGATGACTAGGACGTACAATTTGTTACAATGTCCGAAATGGACACCTAGGTGCCAGGCCGAATGGACTTAGCTCCTTCCGGCCGGTCCTACTTTCAAGGAAAACAGTTCAGAACTGAGCTCACAATCGCTGTTCTGGCGTTGAGAATTGAGCTCACAATCAGGAATCTCGCGAAAACTTACAATAAAATAAAATAAAAACCGGCCGCGCCCTAAGTTCTGCAAAGAGCTGTAATTGTTGGTTCAAACACATGTTTCACTTGCAAAATGAGACTATATTCGATCGAGATATGTGACGGAGGCCACCGACAATTACTTCAAGCACTGTAAGTTGTACAGATGGTAAATGGTGCGGGCCAGCCATTGTAAAGAAATAGTGCTGTTCCATCGCATATTTTCGGTGAGTGTGATACCCGCATGCAACGAATAGAGGCCGAGCAGCGCCGACGTTATGATGTGGTAGATCGTCCGGATACACCTTCAAACCTGCAGATCGCCTGGAGCCTGGAAAATGTTCCCTGTATAGCCTACGGGAATAAGGGAGCACTTGACAAATTTAAGGTTTGAATAGATACCCAGGGTTCAAACTGTTGTTTTGAATGTCCTGCGAGTAAGAATCACCATGTATACATGGTTGGGAGGATTGTTACACCCATTTTGAAATGATTTAAATTCGTCTAATCGCTTGCCATGCCCGACGAACCGCGTGCCAACCATAACTGCGGATCGATGTGTGTGTGAAATCAATGTATTTATACTAGTGCTCAGGCCATTTATGGCCCATGTGGCTAGTTTGCTACGTATCTACTACGCGGTATGTGGGCTTTCGACCAACAGACCTCCGCCCATTTAAGGGAGGCCGCAAGGGTAAACACATTTTGACAATGCTGTGCAAATCCTGAGAAAAGAATGCCCTCAAAAACAATCAATCCTGGCAGAATCTCAATGAAAGTAGCACCAAACGAATCCGAGATAATCTTGACGTGAGGCACGAACGGCTTGAGATTATCATAGGATAAGTAAAGTTGAGATAAGATTTGGCTGAGCGTGACGATCGTGACATCGTCACTCTTCCTCGTCCGACGCGTCCGCCAGCCAAACTCTTCCTCTGGGCTTGCTTCTCCCGCCCTTCCGCTTTCCCTTTTTTCCTTCCCAGTGTGCGTTAGTGTGGTTTGCGCCGTACGAACATAGTGCCGCGATGATCTGGTCCGAATGTCAGTAGGATTTCACAAACACGGTGCGTTACTTACCAGAGGTCTTGCTTAGCGGCCACGCTAAACGTTGGGTCAAAAATATCTTGTGTATCAAGCAGATGCCTCGAATCACATTGTACCTGTTTGCATCCTTCCTAATTTACCATGTTTTTCCCATCCACTGCTCTTGCGGGGATCCCATTTCCTTTTATTTTTTGATGTTCACCGGCTAACCCCGCTTCATCACAAATTAGCTTTGAGATCGGGGGTGCAGTTTATTTTCGACCTCGCCGATCAACCGCTCAACACCCGTTTAAAAGGCTAGGTTCCACTGGGCGTCTTCTTGCTTCTCCACCCCCATCATCTCCCCTGCTGCGCTCTCGCTCATCGCGCCGTTCGTCCAATTTTCCATCCTCCAGCTTGCTCCGACCAACTAACCGCCCTCGGTTCTGTGTAGGCCGCACCAAAGCCGTCCGTTTCATCGCCATGCCCGCGCGCGCTGGGAAAGGGTAAGCAATGTCCTGCATTTCACTCCATCTTTCCTTCCCATTGTCCATCCAGAGCCGAGGCATTCCAGGTGGGTCTATTTACTTCTCACCCTCCGCCAGGAGACTGATCAGGTCGGCTTTCCCTCTTTCTCCACCCGTATTTGATTTTTTCTTCTTTGATTTGCGGCTGGGGCTGACGCGTTTGGCCTGAGTATGTCTGTAATTGCTGTCCACCACACCCCGTCGATGCCCCGTATTACTTGGGCCTATGTTCCCAGGGGTTCCCCTCAACTCCGAATGCCCATCCTCGGCAAGTCTCCATTACATGCACTATTACCCCACTGAGAGCTTTGATTCAGTTCTCTTCTTCGGCTTCAAGAAGTACAACCACCTTTGTTTAATCAATATGCGTTGAGACGGAATTTGGTGTTTAAACGAGACGTTAATCTAATCAGGTTTAAGGACCCCGTGGGCGTCCGCATCCGCGCCTGTGCGGGGTGTGTTAACAATGGTGTCCGTTTAATCATGTTAAACCAAGAGAGATTAATCCGGTTAAACAGTGTTGAAAGGGCTCAAGAAAATACCAAAAAGAGGGAGTAGGGGGGATCGAACACAAGATCTTTCAGCGAGGGTACTTTGTACTTGGCGGGGAGGGATAAATAACTTGAAGTACGGCATCGCAGTGTTGTCTGAGGCCAGGCCGAGAGTCAAAAAGGTCTGACCCATTTGACCGTTTGACCAGGGTCTGACCGGGTCTGACCCTCGGCCTGACCCTTTCCAAATTTGGAAAAGTCCTTCGTTACAATCGTTAAGGCTCGTGTGCAATGTTAGAAAGCCTTACCCAACCGTAATCCGAGGTTCTGAGTGGTCAAGACGAATTTCACCCATACAGTATCAATTTTGAAAGGTAGTCAGATTTACTGGTTTGGAAAACTGCTATGTGAACGACAGGGCAACCCCACCCAAATGCACCCCGAATGGCCTGTGAAAAGCTCCATAGTGATACTGATGTCAGATCATGAATTAATGTAACACGTGTATGGCTCAAAACTGCTGCGGGACGGTCAGAATTCAAAATCGGTCAAAGGAATCAATGTTGTCTTTGAAATGAGAAATGTGGCATAATCTGGCAATATATGGCAAAGACCATCTGTTCAATTGTACTCACACTGCACACACTTTGAACATCGAAAGAATGACGCGGAGAGCTTCAAACATGCTCTGAGTCATGGCCAGGGTGGGATAAAGAACTTCCGAATGAGTTCGCATTATAGGACCGCTTGGTAGACGATATCGACTTGTATATCTATTCTCCAATGATCCGATTTTTTTCCTCATTTTTCTGGTGGTTCTACGAATTTAAAACGGGTATTCCAAAAAGGAAATCCGGCCTTGACGAAACGGTCAAAGGTCGGTCAAGGGGTCTTGACACCCGGTCAGACCCGGTCAGACCCCGTCAAAGACAACACTGCGGCATCGAGGTACAGGCAGGAACATTTCCACGTCAGTTTGACACAGACAGCGGAAATGTTAGGAACTGGCATAGGCTTACAAGTAGGTGCTGACTGCAAGGCAACATTTTGGCGGAGAGAAAAGGTGATTACGCGAAAAATGCTGACGAAAATGTGATGTACGGCCAAAATCGAAAAATCAGGCTCACTAAGACCCGTACCTTACGGTAGCGGGAATTCAAACCCAGATCGACCAGTCTCTCTATGAATGATTTGTCTTCATACGAGAGATCGGTTACCGGTCTAACAAACACCGGGATGTTCCGTGTGGGTGAAAGTCTCAATTGATCGCTACGCAGGCGGTGGAGCGCTGAATTGAGATTTGGCCATCCCATTGTCGCAAGAGGCGTGTATTTATTAATTGAGTAAGGGGTCAAGAAGTAAACCTATATAATTCTTCAAGGATATTGAAAGCAACTGAATGAACCTGTTGGACCTCTGGATTATTGTGGGATCGTGGGTGGAGGGGATCATGTGTAATATTGTAATCACTGATGTGCTTTATTCTCGTTGAGGATCATGTGCTGCATCGCGTGTCTGAGTTTCATCATTGTCGGCACGTACCCGCTGTTGCTAGTGCAAAGTTGAAATGGAAGGGGCTGGCAGTGAGAAATATATGCTCAGAACTCGGATCGGAACATGGTGCAGACGCGGTTGTATTTTATCTCCCAGAAAGCGTAGAAAGCTGTATTAAATTCAACTTGAATTCAACCTTATCCCAGCTGATACACCAAAGAGGGCGGGCCGGGAATCTTATCGAGGATTAGCAAATCATGGAGCTGCTGGATCCTATTTGGCAACCCGTCCCAAAAACTGGGGTTGCCAAAGAAGCCGGGCTGCCAAATAGAATTGTCCATACAACAGCTCCCTCTAGTTCTGAATCTGAAAATCTTGGATGAATCTGATGGAAATTCCGGCTTGTCATGAAGTTCTGTCTGCCACCATACGCTCCTTGGGTGGAGCCGAGGATTCTGCGGTCTTACCGCCGTTATTCGCGTGAATGTTCTTTCTCCTGCTCAACGTCTTCCTTGCTCGTTCCGCACGCCAATGATATCTTCTGTTCCCAAGACCGACTGCGCTCAATACCATATAACGTGCGACTACAGTCCGCCTCGAGATGCCCGCGTATCCGTGAAACTGCTTTGCGCCTTGTGCCACGGGCATACGTCCCTGCTTCGATGGCCGTTCCTTCGGCATTACTCATGACGCAAGTGCTGACGATCCACGGATCCAGGACTGAGTTGTCTTTGTCTTTCCGGTTCGGCTCCTATCTCCTGATCGCTTTAATACGTGACCGCAGCATGTTCTTGGGTGCCACATAACCTTGTAACCTTCTTCCACACCGTTGCTGCCGTGCGCTTCGTCGTGCACTTCGTCGTCCTCGTTCCGTCTTTCATGATAACATTCGAAAACCTTGAGTACGCCGTTTTCGCGTGAGAGCGGGCCTGCTTGTCGTCCAATTGCCCCAGTTCATCGACAGCTGGTCGTACTGCGCTCCGTTCCCCAAGTCCCTTGCCCCTAGCTTCATACCACAACTTGCATGCCAGCCATTGCGGTTCGCAGAAACGGCACGGGTTGCTACTCAGAGGCACCTTCAGATCATGTAAGTCGAGGCCGAATCCAAATCCGCATACGGTACAGCGAGGGAGCGCTGGAACATTGAGGCTTTGGTGGCCGCCCGTCAAAGTCGAAGACGACTCGCCCGAGACCGTAGCGGCGACAAACTTGTGAACCGTTTGTGGAACAAAATTCAGTGGTTTCCGTGGCTTCGGCGTGGGAAACGTGAGGAGCAGCGTAGGCACCGACTCGGCGGTCGCGAAAGAATCGCGGGCCGTACCTGTAAATGTTTTGGCGCTCAGTCTTTTAAAAATATTCGCAAAACTTCCCAAACCCGACCTGTAATGTCTCGACATGAGGTCGACTGCAGCACGAACGACCCACTCAGGTTCGTATGATCAAAGTTTCTGGCATCGTCGTCCTGGCCTTCTTGTTCTTGGTAAATATCGCTCATCATCTGAACATGTATTTGGGTTCTGTGCCATTGCCCCACATTGGATGGACGGGCTCACGTTTTGGTCAGGGTTGTCGCCCACCGTGCCGGAAGTAACGCAACTGAAGTACACAGAGTCCAAGCTAGGAAAATTCTGGACATCCTCCATGATCGGCGAAGGATCAACCTCAAAGGTCGCTCTTGCACAAGCCGGCACTGTCGAATCCTGGTGAAAACACTTATCAGCTTTTCATCCGCTCTCAGATCTGAGCTCACAGTGCTCGCCGATGGCTCGGGCCGCGCCGACTCCGAACTGTAGGAATCTTTCCCAATCTTACGAGAGCTGCCTAAGGGCTGTGTGGATTACGTTGGTCAATATATCGTTTTCGTACCGCGCAAAGAGCACGAACCAGTCCGGACCGATTTACAAAAACAGTATTGCTGTCACTCCTCGATTGTCCGCCCTCGACTGTCTTATCGGCTTTGCAAAGCATTGACAGGAAACTAGAGCCTGTGGCCTACCCCAGCCGATAATTACTGAGAACGCACTAGGGGAAACCGGACAGACCTGTGCATATGTATTAACCCCGTACCTACAAGAAGATTCACGACAACAGACCACTACGCACCTCAGAAACTGCTATTGACTGCCCAACTTCCTAACAGATTGAACAAGAATTTTGTTGAGTACAAACAAAACCGCCGTACGGCCCGTACCCGTTGATTCTGCGCAGAGAACTGTGGCCTGTCTTGACGAGCTGAAGGGGACTAGATCTAGTGAACACGAAGAGGATTTATCACTATCGTCCGTCAAGACATACCGGAGAAACGTCATGGGTGTCCGGCTCCTAGCACATATTAGATACGGTATAAGACTGCTAAGCAGTGGTGAACGTACTCTTCTATGCCTTGGAGTGCGCTGATTGGATTGGTTGTAAATTTACGGAAGCGTTGGGCAAACTCATTAAACCAACCTAAACAAAAGCAATTCAGAACATGTAATAAGTCATTGAACGATTGCAGAACACGTACCTCCTCCAAATGCGTTCGCTTGTTCTGCATTGCCTTTAATTCTATAGCTCTGACGGAAGAAACAGGACCCACTGATCGCGAAGCTGATCCCGGTCCTCCTTTGGGAGTGGAAGTCTAGCAGGCATGAGTGGCGAGCCTAAACTTGTGGAGACGGGAGGTCCTCACATGCACAACAGGGCCAGGGGTCCTAGGACTGGCGGGATCTCGACCATGGAAAGCGCAGCAGCAGGCTCTCCGAGAAGAGGGCTTGCTGGCAGTTTTTGGCCCCGCAGGAGCAGTCGAATTCTTTTGGAGAGACTCGGAGGCCAAAGAATTGAATGTTGTTCCGAGTCCGCTAGCATCTGAGACAACGAGTGAGAGTGGAATTGCACGCCGTACAGGGTACACACATGAGCCGAAATTATGGACCGAGCTACGGCTTCTTGTTGGGAAATAGTGGATAGGGTTGGGATCCGAGGGCGGGATGGTAATTTCCTGCAGCGAGTTCGGGAAATAAAACAGCATGACCGCCTCGAAGACATACGGGCTTGAGTTTCACAACGGTATTCCAGAGGCGAAGAGTATTTTCCCACATGGCGGGGAAGAAGATGGACGCTCGCGAAAAAAGTGACGCGCGCAACGTTTGTTGACTGGACTTTGCGAATGTTTGTTTGGCAGTCACAATCACAGCGTCACACACACGGCCCCGATCCAGGACCAGATAACAACTATAGCGCGCTGTCGCGGCAGAGCCCACTAACTGGTGGGTGTATCTACACAACACAACTTGAAGTTCAATATAAACATGTATTCAATCTCGAGGCTCTGTCGCAAAACAAATATTAATGTGCCCAAAACATATTCATGCGAGGTCTGAGAGATCATCTACATCCAAACAATCTGTCTCCACCTCTAGAGTACCAAATGCATTACCCTCGAGAATTCTGTAAGATTCTGCAATCAGCAGATATACCTGTGGATGCAATCGGAAGGGATCAGAAATATTAATGGAGTAACCAAATTCTGTGAGGTGGTGGGACGCACTCGGTGATCCACATGTTTTTTTCTGCTGTTACTGAGACCGCCTTTAACGGTGTCCAGCCTCGTGAGGGAGACTCTCATGGCCAGATTGGAGCCGTTTGGGAAGAACCCAGTTTCTGTCCATCTCAAAATCTTGGCTTTGACCGAAATCTGAACCGTAAATATGGGTCACCCATCCGAACAAGATCCGAAGTAGCTCACAATCAAATCCTCGATCACGGCTGACCCGGTGATGACTACCCCTTCAGTTTTAGCAGAGGGCTAAATTCTGGATCAGTTGTGGTTAGAATACATGAAAAAACTCACTCTGTCGCCTGAATCTACAGTCTCAACAGCACGAAGAAGCATGCTTTGTTTTTTGAAGAGATCCTTGACTTCTTCGGTGCAGCCCACAGGGAGGCTTAACCGCACATTTACACCCTGGCCACCTGCCTTAACACGAGTTCAGTCAGTTAGTGGCAAGACTAAATTGAGCCCACTGTTAATTCCTGCCCAACAACCGTCCCGATTACCACTCCTCTGAACCGGGGGCTATACCTTTTTCCCGGAATTTTTAGCGGGAGAACTGAGTGCCGGCTTTTATAGCTATAATAGCTACCACCATTCAGAGTCATGTCGCGAGTGGCAGCAAAGTCGGTTGGATAGCTAGACAAGCCAAAGGCCGTGCTCTTGTCGGACAAAATGTCCTCGACATACTGGTTATGGCGCATCCTGGAAAGAGTAACGAGATCACCCATCAATGACAGGTAAATATGATTGGAGCTGTAGCCGCTGTCTGAGCGGGACTGTGCCGTGTACACGTACCCACGGCTCCAAAAATACGTACTGATCCAGTAGAATTTAGAGGACTAGGCTTTCTTTAGCCGTCGGCTGCTACCGGAGGCAATATGGGTTGTCACATATTCAGTTTGAATTCGGCGAAGGTTCTCACACTCCGGGATTATCCGGCCACAACAATTTGGCTGGTGGGAATTTTTTTGAGTCAACTCGAACACTCTCGGCTGACCAACAAAAGGATCCACCGCGGCGATGAGACAGATGCGAAACAGAGTTTTAACAAGTGTGCGGAAGAAGACCGAGGTGTGACTCAAGGCTATCAAGGAGGCCAAGGTACACGCCTCTAGAAGATGATATAACACGAGTTCTTCGCAGGCAAGGAAGGCCGAGGTGTGGACGTGACTGCAAGGGATAATTAGCACAAGAATAAAATAAGTAAAGGAAATTCTGGGACTCACCAAGCAGCAGATCGTAAATCATATTGCCGATCTTGACGAGCCTGCCATGTTTTGCATTGAGTCTTCAACTTTTTATGAATTTGGCCTTTGGCCATTTCCCTCCCTGCCAGAACATGAGGCTTTCGAGGTTCAGAACGACTAGTACTTGCCAGAAGTTAGAACGGGACAAAAAGGATTAGGATGAGGTTGGCAGGGTAGTATATCAGGGTATGATCGCGAGGAGGAGAAGGAGAGAGTTTGAAGGGAAGAGGGTAGCGCGCGTTGACTGAATTGTCAAGCACAGAAGCCCTTTTAAATTGTCAAGAGCTATGTGACACAACAGAAAATAACGCGCACATGGAGATAGGAGAAGAAGGGGAATTATTCAACTCCGCCGGGTAAATGCGAGTCGTGTTGCGGGCTCGGAAAAAAAAATGTGAAAAAAAGAACCTACACGTGGGAATATATGGATGGCGGTTGGGCGACGCAGTCAGTTCGGCTGGGATGTCATAATTGATCGGTAGTATTATGGGTGAAACCCATACAGGCTGGCTCGAAGATTGTGTTGGCCGAGAGCCCGCAGAACCGCAGAGCCGTACAACCTTAGCGAGAAATATAATACCAAGAGATCTTCGATATAGATCTAGCCCAGCCTTCAGTTTCAGCCCAACACTGAAGCCGGCTGTGTACGAGTCGGTTTCAGAGATACACCTGGAAAATGTCCACCCGAACCGGCGGAGGAAAGCAAACAAAGGTACTACTTACGTGGCTGATGATCGGTGGAATGAAACGCGACGGAGGCCAACGAATGTCATGCATAGTAAAGTGAATTATTTTGAGCAACTATTCAGCTCTCAAATCAACTTGTCAACTAATTTAACTGAGAGCACTGGTGGAAATAAGGCTGCAAGTAAGTAAATACAAGGTCGGGAATCAGTATCATGAGGAGCAGCTGATGAAGCGAATGACATACCTCGCGACAATAACATCGACCAAGCGTCCATCCCACTTATCCATGCCAATAACCAGATCCCGTTTCCCATGGCGTACAACTAGAATATTTCCATGCCAAGGAGTCCCAGCACGCACAACATAGGGACAGGTGGTGACTTGAGTCTGAGGGGGGAGAGCATTCTGAGGGATATAGAATACAGTGTAGGGAAACTCGAGCAGGATGCCAGAATTAAGTGGAAAGGTGGTGACGTGTAGTCTGCCGATACTGGAATTGCTGATGTTCGGAGGCAATGACGAGGGCACCCAACATTCAGTGAATAGATCTTCAACAGTGGAGAGTCGGACATGCTGATCAAACCCATAATCGATGGGAATAGGAACCACTCGACGGCTTTTGCATTGGGTAGCATAAAGAAATCCATACTTGAACCCGCAGAAGATCTCAAAAATAAGGTAAAAAATCACCGAAACTAGTAGGTAACAAAAACGTACCGGGCGATGCTGAGTCTTTAAAAACCGCGACAGGCGATCGATGTCTGAAGCTGTCTCTGGAGTTTCATCGGGCACAGCCGATGCCATACTGTACGTGTTATATTGGGTTAGAAAAAGTGGGTAGCATTAGCTGCAGGCACACACTGAGTAGAAATGGGTGTCGACCGGGGATGAAGATTGGACGGTGGGTAGGCTTGGCTGAGCTCACTAAGGCTGGGTAAATATAACGGGATTGGCATGATGGCAATATCGATCTCTGTACGGAGCTATCCGCGTTGCGGCGTTGCCTAGCCGTAAGCAGCCACAAGCCCTACCAGATCATGGTTCTATTGATTTACACGCTCGACGATACAAATCTCAGATATCGATCTGTGGTTACAAACTTACAGCATAGACCGAATACACCGAATATCGTGGGAACAATCTTCCAATGAAAACACGCTCATGAGAGGCACATTGAAATGTTGACAGAACAAACAATGGCAGTAAAGCAGAGTGTAGCGACAGACAACCGGTAAGGATAGACTACGTAGACAGCAAGTACCGAATGACGAGGCAGCGTGAAGACGGGATAGCGTAAAGACAGGACAGGCGACGACACCCAAATTCAGGAGGAAAGAGATGAACTATTTACGCTTCCTCCTCTTACTTTTCTCCTCCCCCATGTCTACGTCTCCAGACCCAGCATTCTTAGAAGGAGAAGAACGCGGTGTTACTACGAAAATGGGGGGATTGTAAAAAAAAGTGCCGGGTGTGGAAATATATCACAGACATATACATACCTGTTGAAGGCGCTGGTAGCAGAGGAACGTCCGGGAGTTGAAGGCCCTGTGGTAGGAGCTTGCTCATCTGTCATGGTACGTGGGATAGGCCTTGTCCTTTTATGAACGGGCAACTCGGACTCGTCAAGAACCCGGATCGTGTGTGCGCTTAGCTGCATAAACTGAATTTAAATCAGAAAAAAAAAAGCTTAGAACAACGAGATGAGAGCACACACCTTACGATCCCGGCTGCGATCATTACTAGCATCCTTGAAAATAAAGATGTGGATTGTAGCCAAAACCAAGACAAATGATCCGGGCCGCAGTGCTGAGTACTGCTTCCAGGGAGGAATTAGCTTGTTGTCAGCATCGCGGATATCCAGTTGGACCAGCTTCGCGTTGATGTGCTGGAAATATGGGCCTCCATAGTCTTCTAAGACTCGAGGATCATAGATGGCCCCAAGCTTAACATCCGAGTCTATGAAACGGGCCATGAATGAAACGATACGAGAGAGATGATATCAGAGATAATCTCGCCAGACGGATACTGGACAGTGTCGCTGGCAGCTGGACGTTCAGCTGGTGCAGCCGTGTCCGAGTCTTCGTCATCTTCATCACCGAACTTGCGCTTTACGCGTTTGACCTTTGTGGGGGAGGCAGCAACGGCTAGCTTTTCAACAAGTACAAAGACTCGCAACACGATGAAAGAATTTACCCCGCAGCTGCACACGGGCCTCGTGGAGCCTCAAAAAAGATTGCGCTCATTTATAGACTACACAATGTCCTGGGAATATTGTTTATAACTCAATGAGTGCCGGGTGAGTGCCAAAAACGTTGGATCATCGAGTTGAATATCTATTTTCAGTTTGCTACAAGGAGAATGTGTTGTATTACAGTACAGTGCACGATGGAGAAAGGTAACAGGAAACATAATACAGCACGGAGTTTAATGAAAGCAGGGAGAGAAATTTGGCTAGTCCGAGGTGCGCGCCGCCTTTGTTTTCGCTCGCGTCGCATACTCAGATTTGACCGGATTTTCCTTGTTGGGTTATCATTAGCATGCATGAATGCGTTGTTGCAATTTAATTGAACCAACTTTTGGAGCTGGCTTCTGTTTTTTCTCCTTTACTGGCTTCGGGGTCTTGGACTGCTTTTTGAGGAAACCAGTTGAGGACGACAGGCTGAGGAAACTAAACTTTACTTACCTTGCCGGCGGGGTCTCCTCCGGACTTCGATTTGGATTTGGATTTAGACTTACGCTACAAGTGATTTTGAGTGAATGATTTGGTTGATAGACGATCAACTCACAGGCAGAAAATCTTCGAGAGTTAACTCGGCTTCCTTCATTGTGCTGTCCATGACCTGGAAAGTGGTAAGTGGATGGAATTGAACGATCGTCATCATGTACCTTGGGTCCGACACCTGATTTGCTGGCACCCTTCACGGTGTTCCGCTTCTTCGGTACAGGCGGCGACAGGGAGCGTTCAGCGGCGTGAAGGCGGGCGAGCTCCTCTTGAGCGGCTGATTTGTTGAATTCTCCGACAGAGAGGACCACCGAGTCTTCAAGATCCCAGTGGAACATCTCACCAAAATCATTGCTATCTGTTTTTCAAGGATTTAATTTTGACAACTTTTTTTGAGACCATGCCCGATCGAAAAATCGTTTATACGGCATGAAAGTACTTGTAAATACGACGATGACCGCATTTTACGTGACTCAAATGCTCGTGATTGGAGCTGTGAGATGGTGAAACAACATTCCAGACCAGCAGAGAACACCCTAGGGTTAGGTGTCTGGGACGACGCGTTAAGCGAAGTCGTGAATGAATCAGTGAGTGAATATGTCGGCCTAAGAGAAATGAGCACTTAGCTCCAGCCGGGAGCACGCAGTTCCAGCACCAAAAATGACCACGGGGGGACGAAGCTGCGACAGATGTGAGGCAGATAGGGGATATCCTCGCGCAGATTCCACATGCCATCCTACACGCGCACCCTTAGAGCCATGCCAAACGCACACACGGATTGATGTCACATCAAGAGCCGCGCCTCAGAATGAAGAGCCTCTGGGCTTGTGGCTTAACAACCAGAACAGCAGGAGCAAAACCAAAGAGACAGTTTTGCTCAGAATCGCGCTGCCTACCATTCTGCATTCAGACCCGAGAAAAAATATCTTCATACCAAGTCACGTTGATGCCACGGACCGGCTTGAATACGGTCCAATTGGGCACAGCCTCCCTGCAGAATGAAGAGCCTCCGGGCTTGTGGCTCAGCAACCAGAGCAGCGGGAGCAAAACCGAAGAGACAGTTTTGCTCAGCATTGCGCTGGCTACCGTTAGGCCACAGCTGTCCGATCCAAAAACAGCATTTTTTGAACAGCATTTTCATTTTGATTAAAGATACAAAACCTAAAGAGAGGGGGTATATATGCTCGTCGAGTGGGTCTTGCGGCATATAGAGAAAAGGGAAGATGGGGGAAAAATCCCTGCGTTCGTCTCTATTCCGGCCCGATATTGACTTAAAAAGGCAGCCCCAGTCGACGAAGCCCACCCTCCCTAAGCCGGTCTTGGTCTTGACAAATGTTTTTGCTGGAGATTTTCCATTTGATGGTTGCTGGATTGGGTGGGCTTTGCTTAGTTTGGAGCACGACCATGTTCATCATCGCAATTGTTTTTCTTGTGAAATGTTTAGGTCGTAACCAATACTCCCGCCTCCAGCTGAACATTCGTCAGATTCCTCCATTTCCATTGGACTAATGGGAGCAATTTTTGCCAATGAAGTGGTTTACCTCGTATTGATCGTAGCCTTATGTTTCGGGTGCGTAAATTGTGAAAGGATTAAAACTGCGGACCTTCAATCATTTTCACCAGGACTTGTGCGGCTTTAACTACTAAGCAATCCGGAGTCCGGATTTTCAACAGTGTCCTCAAATACCACCTGCCAATCAGCATTTGTCTCGGCACCATTCCTCTCGTCCTAGTTTCCATGCGCCTTTTAAAGAACCAATAAAGGCCGCTGCAGCAACACTGTCAAGCATACTGTGGATTCTCCAAAGCGGTACGTCTACTCTTTCCCGACATGGATACGTCCGTCACCTTATGAAGCAGCTACCCTCGTGACTACAACAAAATGGCTGGCGCTGAAGGCTCTGGTAGATAAGGTACCGAGCCTGGGCCGGAACCCACCATCAGCCATATGGAGGAGCACGTAGTCTTGTTGTTACCGCGGGGGTCCGCTCAGGTCAGGATCTTATTACATAATCGTCGGAGTTTGAAATCTTGCTCTAAATAAACTTTGTCAAAAGCGCGTTGTTTCACGCAGTTAAAGCTCAGTTGAGCAGCTACATGTGTGCCTTAAAGTTCTGTCTCCTCAAAATTTTAAATATCGAAACGGAATCCTCATATTAACGGTGTGCGACTTTTGATCTGATTGGTCAGCAACCAGAAAGAAAAATCGTTGACGGCCACATATGGGCACTTAAAAATTCAGGAAGTGCTGCAAACTTGATGGCAACTATGGGCAACCAGTCCTATGTAATTCGTGTATGAATAAATCAGCTCCCAGTCTCACCGAACATTTTTTCAATGGTTTGTGATTATGTAATAAGATTCTGACCTGATCGGAACACCGCGGTAAGTAACAGACTTCAACACGCCGAGATGGATATCCCTTGTACGAATTGTATCTGGGGGGTAGTAGTGGTAAATAGTTCGTGAGACAGCGAAGGGTAGGCGTGTCTTGTGCTGGTTTAAAATATTTCCCTCGGTACTGGTTTTCACCGCTTGTGTGTTGAGTTCGAGCCTAGTTTAGGCAATTCGAAGCTGAAAATTAATTGAAAGCTCTGGATATTGCTTGCGAAGACTCAGGAAGGGCAGGAAAATGATATACATGATTTTGGGACATCGAAAGTCGTATTTTATTACTTTGGGAACCGTGGAACCTATTCGACACCTACCCCTGCGACGCGTGACGAAGAACCAAAGTTCGTCATCGACAACCCCCCCTGTGACATGTGACTATCGAATTGAATTTAAAAGTACAGTATCTAGGTGGTGCTCGATCATTCCCATATGTAATAAGCTAGACTCGTAACCGGTCTCTACGTTGAGAAACAAGACAGACTAGTGTAGCAGCAGAGGAATTATGTAAGTGACTCAGATAAAAATTGAGGAAGAAAAAATAAGTGGCGGACGTACTGCTCGAACGTGGCTATTCACGGACCACTGGTGTATAGTATTGCTAGAGATCAAGTCGTCTCATGAGCCCAAGGCCATCTCTGCTCTGACGGTCTGCGACCTCATGTTGTGTTGTAAGAACCCAACTCGCTCGGAGAATGCGCGTTCGGTGTCAGTGGATGAGGCTAAAATTGCGCGTAAGTAAATTTAGATGGAATTTGCGAATACCTACCGGGAGCAGAGCAGAGGTCAGGACCCATTTGAGCTGGGGGATTGGAACAAGCGCATACCGGAAAATGTCTTCGCACGACGCTCGCGCGCGGGCACTCTGTCCCTTGCATGGCTGGCGAGTTTGCCAAGACGATCGGTGCAGAGAGAGTTGTCCTGAATCACATCGGCTGCAGGTTCCCCGCACCACGGTGGGATCGCGACCGCGAATGCCCGTTATACGCGAGATAGAACCCCGGCGCGGGATCCCGCCGCGCCGCCGTCCAGACCTCGACCAAGAAAAGGAAGTGGTCGTGCAAATTTAAAAGTTGAAACCGGGGTAGTTTCCCTTTGACAATGAGGGAGTATGCCTGAACGGCGGAAAGGCCCCGGGAAGCTCCACAAAAGGGTTGTCCGAAATTTGGGATTTCTGATGTCGAAAATTCAATCCCCAAAACTTAGATCTCATTCCGGTGGCGAAGCACGGGCACACTGCTAGTAAGAGAAGGAACGCACGGTCTGGACACGGTCATCCCACGGCACCTCCAAGGGCGACCTAGGACTGGCAGAGTATTGAGGAGGGCCAAACTTCACAAAATTCAGCATTTGAGCTGATTACCTTCTGCTCTCGGCCCCGAGGGTATCACTTCGATCTGTCTCCGACCCTCCGAGGTGTTGTCTTTGGTACTGCCCAACAGCAATCACGAGAGCACGGAGCTTAGTAGCCTTGCTCTTCAGCAGATAGTTCTTAGGTATGACCTTCGATGCAAACAGACAAACTAGCCAAGGAGCTGCTGTACGCACTGGGAAGAAGCGGACTTAATCAATGCTGTGTTTTAGCTCCTCCCGCAACCTGGGTCCTTGGCAAGCAAAGCGAAACTTTCCTGCAAGAACATTTATCAGTGCCCTGGCCGAACCATATTCTTTTATCAGACGAGAGTGGCGGACAAAGGAATAGTCAAGTCAGGTCAAAAGGGGTCAAAGTTCGTTATTGGTTCTGTCTATAACTAGATTCTCACCCTTGTCATTAGCGTGTCTCCAAAAATCCGCGTACCTAATATTGGCCTCCACCGGTTATTGGCAAGATCTTCCTATCTGATTACGGTTGGAGGTGCCTTTTTGGCAATTTCTGAAGGTCTCAGAGCTGTTCCGCCCATCTCCAATGGATTTTCGAAATATTTTCGGATGTCACGGCCGAGTCACCCCATTTTTGAAACCAAAGTTCGAATCTTGCAGTCACAGGTCACAGCCCGGGAGAAGTGATTTAAATACTACAGTACTGGCGGCGACGGCAACGCGATTTGAGGACGAGATGTAATACATCCTAAATTGAATTGATTTTTTTGGCACGCGAAGGTCGGTAGAAATGTGCAAAGTCATGTATCCATGTATTACTCTGACATAGGCCAGCTTGTGGCCGCCACACCGAAGCTGGCCCCACTGTGGATCTATTGGGTAATGGGCTGGTGGCCAGCCTTAAGCAGGCTGACCCCAGCTGGTAGCGACATGTATTCCGCACTTTGTTTCCAGCTCGGAACCACATGGCCGCCCAAGGGGCTTCGGATCCCAGAATTTTTAAATCATCTCAAAATCTGAAAGAGATTGTGATTTTGAGACACAATCCACTTTCCTTAAGGTGCCTGGTGTAGTGGTTGTCGAGGTAGAAGAGGATACATTATTCCCATATCGGGAGATTTGATGAGATTAGATCTTGCGCAGCCTCGACTTGCATATAGTCCAAACGATTTTTTTTTTGCTGTATACTGCTCGATGACCAACCCTCCCGGCCCAGAGGAAGCATCGCGCTCCTCAATTTCGCACCCTCTTACTCTGTTTTGACCCCAGTTTTTCAACCAAGGCTTCGAGACCTCTTTTATTGTTTTACACTCTTAAGCCACCGGACCGCCGACCCATTTCAAGAATCCGCACCCGGGACAAATCCCTCTTCTTCACCGGCTCCAAAACCGACCCGTTCCGCTCTATGACTGGCAATGATCATCTCGCATACGTCTCATCTTCTCACCCAAGTCTTCCTATCTGCATATGATACAATATGGCCAAGGCAGGGTAGCGCGATGGGGCTCTATTTCTGTGTAAATTTACTCCTCTATATTCCTTTAGTTTTACAGCGGCGGGTTGAAAGACTGCGGTCGTGAGCTCGGCTACGGGGATATGGAGGAGTCCAGGAACAATAATGTACACCGTGCCTGTACACTTCGATAACTCCTGGGCGCGGCGTTCCTAAGGAGACCGGCCATGCAATCCTACCTACGGCCCACGCCGAGATTGATTTTGATTGGCGGCCAAACAAGGCGCCCAAGCTCCGACGATTAGTGGCAGTAACAGCACAGAACGGCAGTGAGAGGGAAAGAACGAAAGATAAAGGCAGAGTGGGGAGACGTAAGAAAGCACAAAGATAGAAGGAAGAGAAGAATCGCAGGGCCTCGAGGAAAAGGCAAAGATGAAAGTAAATCAAAGAAGGCAACTCACCCTAACCCTCCCCAACATGGTGAATACTATCAGTGGGTATGGCCGATTGCGCGAGCCTGATCTGTCTACGGGCACGTGGAAATGGTCCAATTATTGCTTGAAAACGGCGCCAACTCAAATCCAGGCGGCGTCAGTCCATTGCAATTGGCCTGTTATACCCATGAAGTTGACATCGTCCGGATCCTGCCTGAGAAGAAATTCGATGCCAACGCAGCTGGAGCAAGAGACGCTGCGTTTGTGAATTCTGCGAACTCTTCGACTTTGATAGTGTACGTCCCTCGGATTTGCGGAGGGCTTCGGGGTGGGAATTGGGGCTGCTTCTCTCCATGCCCGCCATCTTCTGGATCGCGGTCAAAGCGGGAAACTTCTCTAAAGAATTCCTCATCTCGACCGGATGGCTCTTCAGAGTCGAGATGTCCTCTACCTCCTCTGCAGCCATCGTCGCCAGTTGGAACCACTGAACATTGTTTAATTTCGTGCGTATATTTACTCATCAAACTGGATTTTTGCGTTCCTGAAATATATATTTTTCAGAGGCTCGTAGGATGGTGGGCACTGAAAAGCGCCATCCAGAATATTGTCCTGTTGGTTGTTATGAGCGTTTCACACGCAGTCGATAAGATAACTCCGAGCAATAGATCGCAGGCTTGGGCTAGCCCTTTCTATTTGCCATTCTCTCTTCCCCCCTTTTTTGTAGTTAGTTTCTTTAGTTAGTTTGCATGCGTGCCTGTAGGGACTGTTGAGGCGACGCATTTGGGGATCTTCTGGTCGGCGGTGAGTTATAATACATTGCAAAGGTGGAAAGGGATTGTCTCTACACTTGAGATTAACGGCAAACACTGAATGCCGTGCTATTTTCAATGCGGCTCCTTCTTCAATCGGGGATTTGATTGTTCGGAGATTGATATTGATAATATCAATTTCCGAAAAGAACTGCCGTGGATTTCGGCCGAAACGAACTGCCGTTGCGCAGCAGACATCATGATCCTGGGCAGCCACCAGTACCTGGGGGAGTGATATATCACCTACTCTCGCGAGAGATGTGGCGTGATATATCCAGGACTCTTGTCGAGAGATAGTTCTGATATATCACTCGAGAGATAGTAGGATATGGGCTCTTTCGCGTCTACCAGCTGTCGTTCCAGGGACGGAATGGACGCAAACACTAACATTCCAATTGTCAGAGTTGAAAAATAAAAGTAGAGTGTGGACGTACAGACGTAGCCTGATAACCCGAGTATTGAGGCGGGCTAGGACGTCGTCTTCTGGAGGGCTTTTAAGATCAGAGCCAAGGCTCGAGTCGTTGTTGTGGGTGGCGAGAGCAGACGGGGTGTGGTGGATGCGCGCGGAAAGCAACCTGCCATGTAATGAAGGAAGGACATGATCCTCGTCATTGTAGTGGGCGGCGAGAGTAATGGCGGACTGGGTGTGGTTGCGCGCGGAAATTAACCTGCCAACAGTCGTGTATCTCTTGTACGGCGTTATTGATTCGGTCAGCTCTTCGCCTTCTGATCATTCAACGAAGCTGAAAATAAATTATGGTGAGCCCGGGCGGCCGAAGGGCGCGGAGGGGGCGCAAGGTGGAAGGATGTGCGAGGATGTGTCGTGTCGAGTTTGTTGGATTGTGCACGGCTGCCGAGTTTCGCCGGGAGGTCTAACAGCGCAGTCAGATATTCGGACGCCAGGAATAAGAGTTAAACTAGACGCACGAGTCCGTTGCGTGAAACATGGTGGTGAAAGACAGAATTGATCCGCGACACGCGAAATTCTTCCTGATCTTCCGAATCGACATTTTCATTCCCCGCTTCTTCCACTTCAAAAACGAAAGAGTCGAGTGAGAATGTACGCTCCATCTCGCTTGACGATTGATAGAGTGGCTCCCCGAAATGGCGCGTGATGTCCTGACTGTCTGGATCACAGCCTTTAGCACGGTGAAATTGGCGGAGGCTCTGCTGCACTTCTATTACGATTTGGACCTCGTCGACCTTGCTGGGTGCAGTCATCGTGATGATGATATTCGGAGAAATCCAACCGTTCCTTCAGCGGCTTGAATTGTCCGAATTTCATGATCCTGATGGTTGTTAAATGGATTAATTTGGCTCGCCATTAGAATGTTCTATAGGTGAAAAACAAGTATCTGAATTGACACAACCTCTTTGTTCAGAATAAACCAATATCTGCTTTGCTGGTTGTTACACGTAACAACCAACGCCATTACGATGTCTTGGCAGCCGCCAGCGCGCTTTTGCGCAAACGATCACCATACAAAATGCCCTCCAGCTCCAACCTGACTTGGTGCACATGTAGTGTCTGTATTCGACAAGGACCTCTGGGTGCACCTCAGACGACACGTACAGAACAAAGCCACCGAGAGGAGGATCTCAAATGCAAAATACTGCATGCCTCGGCATTGGGCTCCGTTAGTCTCTTATAAACAGACGCTACAACAAAAAAGTGCTCGTACCTGCGCATTAGGGCTCCGTATCGTCTCGATCTTTATCCTCCACAACCGCATCTGTGCAGTCCAGTCACATTTCATTGAAAATTCGCCATCTCCATCATCCCCGCGTTCCCAGAACCACGGCGACGACTATTTCGACTTCCACGCTGCTTCTGATGACTCAACGGCTTCGGTCGATGCATTCCAGGGGCTAGCCGGGGACACAGAAGACACCACTGAATCGCGATCTCCGAGTCCTTTTCTCTTCTCTTCGGACTCAGAGGATGAAGGTCTTTTCGTGAACGAGAGAGAGGACAATCATTCTTCTGATGAAGAAAATTTGGAGGATGGAGCGACAGCGGATGGTACTTTTATATCGAGGACATTGCATCCGACCCTCTTTTCCAGTCAAGATCATCCCTCTTTGACGCGTTTCAGCCTGACAACACGATTCAAGACAAGGATTCCGTTCCCTGGGCCTTTGATGACCATCCTGCAATTTGGCATGCATACATCCGAGCTTTCGTGGGGGCTACATTCAAGGGTATGACTCATGATGCTGAGCAAGAGGTATTCAACAGATCAAAATGCAAAAAAATACAGCGGCGTCGCGGTGTCGGAGGCCTCCACAAGGGCTAAAAGAGGAAATAAAAGTGATTAAATGGGAACGACGGGTCCAAAGGGTGCAGACACACCTATGATTGTGTTCTTTTGAAGGAACGATGCTGAAGTACGCTGCCAAAACCCAGATCGCGTTGTCGGCGGAGGCAGCCGCGGAAGCAGGTTACAGACAAGATAAGAGTAAGATTTCTGTGAAATGACGCGTTCTGGATGAACTGGGCACCTACAAAGGCGATATTGCAAAGAGTTTTGTCCGAAAGGAACGTGTTTCACGGTGGGAGGTGGCACGCGAGGAGGGGCTTTTTATCTGCAAAAAAACGGATCAGTAGCCTTAGAAGGAATGATTAGATGAGTTGGGCACTCATTGAGGGCAAAGACAGACGGCGGGGTAGCAGGACGAGGGAAACTAATACTGAAATGGTGGAAGTAAAGAAAGGAAATGACAAGAGGCCTGCGTGACAGTGACTCGGGTCTCTTTTCTTCTTTACAACGCCGGCCTCCGCAAACGTCGCTGGCCTCCGCCGCCGCCTCTCAGCTTCAGGCAACGTAAAATGTGGCATCTCCATCAACCAATGAGGGGACGAATAAACATGGGTTAAAATTGTTTTTTTTTATATCTCCCTCAACTCTCGGGCTCGTTCCTGCAACAAAACACGCATTTTGCTCGGTGCCAATGCCCGGTGGCCTACAATTTTAGTTTGGATTTTTCACAGGTCTGTACAATTGTTGTTTTAGGTGTGCAAGATTTGACCTCGAAGACGTTCATGACTTCATTAGAACTACGACTTTAACGACGACCGTCTTCATGGGCCATAACGCCAAGCACCTCACCGCTGAAGCCCCGGCCTCTGCTGATAGAGAAACGGCCCAAAGGCATGCACAGACCTCGCAGTGCGTGCTCTGTCCCTTTTCCTATCCTGCAACGACTCATATAAATTGACCCCTATTAGTGCCAAAATCGTTCGTGCGTGTACTAATCGAGCTCGATACTTGCAGACTACGGCTCGGAAAGGTGGTTCCCGTCCCACACGCTGTATCACCGCCCTCCCCGCTCTCCCTGCACGCATCGTCGAGCTCCAAGAGCTTCCACTTCCTGAATCCGAGCATCTCTTCCAACAGGCGCTTGGTAGCCCCCATAACCAGCGCCTCAGACGCTGGACGGAGGAGCCCCCCTTCACGGACGACCCCGATGACTACGATTCAGCTGATCCGCTTGCGCTGCAAGCCCAAGAATTTACTCGCCGCCTCGTGGTGGTTATACACGTGTCAGACTGCGTGAACAGAATGATAACGATGCGGCACGGCGTGCTGATTTCAAGAACCGGGGCTGGGAGGTCTGTATGGGAGAACTCCGTGATGAGGTGGCTACCTTGCTGGCGCGGTGGGAGAGTTTGATGGATTCTCCAGAGATCTATCATGCGTACCATGATCCAAGGGACTATGTGATGGAACAGCACTATTTTCGGTGGTTGGCCCGTACCATTTACCACTTATATTACTTACAGTTTTTGAAGTAGCCGTTGTCCCGGTGGCCTCCGCCGTATATCTTGCCCCTTAATGTGCCCATCTTCCCAATCCAATCTGCTTGCGCTACCTAAACGATGTTTGAACACGAAACAAGATGATGAATTAACGTTCTCGTGGAAGATTGAGTATGTAGTTGCTAAATAATTGTCGTACTTGGCCCATTTGTACTTCCGACACTCCAGTGTTCGCATATCCGCGAAGGACGGAGAGAATCACGCTGAGTACCTACACCCCACAATCATAATTGTTTGTCTGAAGAGGCGGGTTCTGACAGGGAGTTAAGAATTAGCCAAGACGAAAAACTGCCGCAGGCCGCCGAAAGCCGACAGCGGCGGTTCGAGGAATCGGGGATGAAACTTGAAAGCGGTATCAAAGGGCGAGCAATCCATGGATCCTCCTCTGTGGACACAGAGAGTGTACTGTAGCGATCTGTATGACTGAAACGTAACGCGTAACGGAGGGCCGTTTCTGCTTACAAATCTGCCTTTTATGGTAAGTGATGGCAAGGAAATTACTATAAAAAGCAGGTTCCCACGCCGTTTCAGGTGTAACGACCGGTTTTGCGTTTCAGTCATACAGATTGCTACAGTATGGTGGTTACGATTGGCTAGAACCACCATGCGAGTAATAAGCAACATCACTTCCTGCAGGTTGATCATTGAATAAATATGTGTAATGGTCTGGCTTGAAGCACGTACTTGGAGGTCTGTTCTCCAACCACGACGGTGACCGATACTATCGAAGAACCAAAGCTTCTCCTCGCGGACGGAGGCCACCACAAGAACCCAATGTTCCTCGTTCGGTCGATGTATGGGTATCAACCAAAACGGTTTCTCCCAGTAGCGAGTAGGAGCAACATTGCGCCAAAGCTCATCGTCCGATGCACGGTAGCGAACCCTGGGAAGATCATATGTACTAAGAATGGCACATTTTGTTGCACTTTCGAATTGACGGCAATGCGTGCGAAGTGACGCCGCAATGGCGTTTATGAGGTGGCCATTAAGCCGACCCGTTTGGGATTGCATTCGAGCCAAATCGGAGACCTCAATCTCGTGCATAGGCCGACCATCAAATGGTAGGACGACCCGGGTTGCAGAGTGGGCGTCGAGGTGCTGTCCAGTAATTCCCACCAGCCATTGGATAAAAATCGGGTCCACGGGAAGATTTTCCTGTGCAACATCAACTGGAGTTCACCGTTAGAATACCGGGAAGACCTACCACCGTGTCCCACTCAAATGTGAGATTTAGATGGTCCGTGTTTAGGCCAGTGGTATCACGCTCATCGTCGTCATCATTCATATTATCTTGAACTTCTACTCCCTCCTCCGATTCGGAGGTATCACCGGGATCAAGTTCTTCGGCGGCCTCCACACGACGCGCGCCAAGATCCAAAATTGCCCCGTGGTCGTCAAGATCCTCCTCGTCGATATTATCGGGCAGCAGAGGAGAAGTGACGTGAGGGGACAGAATATTTGCTGTAATTGTGGGGTTGCGCAAACTGGAGGAGGCCTCCACAGGATGGGAAATGGATGGCCCAGGGGAAGGGGAGAGGGCCGGAGCCCAAGTGACGAAAAGGTAGTGTGAATACTCCTACCGCTGATCCAGCGATAATCGCAGATACGACTCTGGAGACATTTGAGCGTATAAATCAAACATATATTTGAACACATGCCTCCGTTCCGTGAGTTTCTATAGCTCTGCTGACAACCGTGTTCTCCTCTTTCAGCCAGCGGGACATGTTCTCAATCTCGGGGCGAATGCGGTTCGATTCTTCAACACATCTATCTGCGGAATGAAGGGCTCGGATCCCGTCGCGCATGTCAGCATCATCAAGCCAACGAGGAATTTCTCCTTCAGATGGGATTATCCAGACATCATCGTGAAGTGAAGGATCGTTCCGGAGGCCTTGAGATCGGTCGATAGGGCTTGAGGGAGTGGTACCGGGCATCCCGGAGGCATGAGTCGGGCAAGGTCAACGCAATAATCATTGTACTTCTTAATTGCCTTGAGCAAAGCAGGCTGCCGGCGTGAGATGGCCTTCCTGGTAGATTGATGCAGTTTTGTGCCTAAATTTCCCCCTAGATTAGCAACAATGATTGAAGACGGCGGCCTGCGCGAGCGGTGGCCTCCGCTGATTGCTTACCGAGAGCTTCATGTCTGCCTCCAGTAGCACGGTCCAAGGACTCCCATTCATAAAATGATCCGATGGCGCGCTTACGAATATTGATCTTGAGGTCGCGCGCCATCAAAAGTGTTCGCACAAATTCCAAGGGCAGGCCTTGCAACTCGGGAAACCAGCATGAACATTGAGCGATGCATACAGTGCCTCATCTTGGCTTTCCAATGTTGTATAGGTCTGCTCGAGACTAGCGATGTTCGTCGGTCTGCCATGTATGCACTATCGCAAATCAGCCACTGGTCCGAAGATGCGCTCAGGGTTGTGGATACTCAAGCACTCGATCGCATCATTGATCTTCTGCACTCGACCGACCCTATGATTAGAAGAGGGACGTGTGAGATACTGGGAAAGCTGGCGAAACACAAGGCGACCTCGGCTATCGTCCTGGCCTTGAAGCCCTGCATGGCGCTTGTGTTCCTGCGGAGGTGAGTGGAGATTTCTTATGCAGAGCAGTGAGTGTGGTACTCATGCTTTCTCAAAGCGACCATGACAGTGATGTTCGATCGTCCGCCATGTCCGCACTATCAAAGGCACTCAACTACGCGATGGATTTTCTGTACGCAACTGACCCCAACACCCGAAGATGGACGAGTGAGATGCTGGGAAAGCTGGCAACACGCGAGTCGACCTCAGCTGTCGTCCCGGCCTTCAAGCCCTGCAAGACGCTTGTGTTCCTGCTGAAGTGGGTGGTGATTTCCTACGCAGAGCAGGAAGTGTCATACTCATACACTCTCAAAGCCACCCAGAAGTCGTTGTTCGTCAGTCCGCCATGTACGCACTATCGGAAATTGGTCATTGACCCGAAGGTGCTCAGGCTGCTGTGGCCACTAAAGCATTCAGATGTGGGACGGACCTTCTGCGCTCAACTGACTCCGCGACTCAAAAATGGACATGCGAATTGCTTAGAAGGCTTGCAACACACAAGTCGACCTCGGCTGCCGTCCTGGCCTGCAAGACGCTTGTGTCCCTGCTGAGGTGAGGGAAGATGTCCTACGCAGAGCAGAGAGTATTGTACTCATGCTTTCTCAAAGTGACCCAGAAGTCGTTGTTCGTACATCCGCCATGTCTGCACTATCGAAGATCAGTCATGCGCTTCAAGGTGCTGAGGCCGTTGTGGATGCCAAGGCACTCGACTACAAGAGGTCACAGATCATGTGAGCTCTAATCCCTATCAATCTAGGTCAATCAATATACTGTACCCAAAGACAGCGAAATTTTGGAATGCAGCGCATTTTCTGTGCAATTTGATGGATGTCTACCGTTAACAATATGTCCACCTTCAACGCTCTTAAGGGCGGACACGGCCGGAATTTCCGGGCCGACAGCCATCAAAAAGGCACCGTAATACAGTCCCAGACTTATTGAAGCCTGCTGCACCCAAAGAGAGCGCAATTTCGGAATGCAGCGCATTTTCTGTGCAGTGTGATGGATGTCTACCGTTAACAATATGTCCACCCTCAACGCTCTTAAGGGTGGACACGGCCTGAATCTCCGCGCCGAAAGCTATCAAAAAGGCAACAAAAACCCGTTGCACGGCGTCGTTCCCCCGCTGCTTTGTGGCCCGAGCTGTGTACATTACGCACGGCACAGTGCTGGACTGATTTTGCACCCAAAGACAGTGCAATTTTGGAATGCAGCGCATTTTCTGTGCAAATTGATGGATGTATTATCGACTTGAAGGATGCATTCAACCTCATCCGAGTCAAAGAAGGGGATGAATGGAAGACTGCTTTCCGCAGCGCTTACCAATAAATATAATTTCGAGCCAGGCAGCCGTTCGAGGCGCCCGAGGAACTACGTGTGCAGGCCACTTGGGGACCTCCCATATGAAATCCCACCCTGACATACCTCACATTACAGTGGATTTCCCCTGAAAATGTTCAGCTATACAAAACACAAGACACTGGACAGTTGGCATCGGGTCCGAAAATTCACTACTTACAAAACTCACTGTCTGAGGCATCTCGGGAACAATTTTGTTGAAAGAAAAGTTTCAGAGCCGGAAAGCTTGTCAAAACTGTTATTTATCCAGTAGAATATTGCAGAAGACTCGGATCAATAATAATATTGGGCATCTCGGTTATTCTCGTTCAACTTGAAGCCTTCCGGCTCGCGAACACTGCCAGGTTTGGGCCAATAGAGTGTCAGTGTCGTATTTGTTCTTGATTTTTTTTTGAATGCCTGCATCCCTGTCAGCCAAAACTTGAACCCTCTTGTTGGCCTTGATACCGTAGGCACTGTTGTGATTTCCTTTTCCAGTTTTAGATCCATACTTATACTACTTGGGTCGGCCCTCCCGGACACTACCTATAATACCTGCCTGCATTTCGCCGATTTACTCTATGAAATCTGGCTCTGGCCCGCTGATTTACTCTATTTCGGACGAAGTTTTCAGCTTAAAACACCATTTTTGTGTCCTGGAACTCGTTTTTTTTCGGTCCCAGCATGCCGCAGGCACTTTTTCGTATCCACGCAGGCCTGATTTTGCCATGCTTGAATTCAAACGAATTTTTTCTTGTACTTCCCTGTTTTACTCTGTGTAGGACCGACAAGGCCGTTCCCAGAGCTGATTTACTCTATATAGCGGACATGGGAAGGGCCATGTTGGGCCGCTGATTTACTCTATCGCCGACAGGTATTATAGGTAGTGTCCGGGGGCCTACGTGGGTCAGAAGATCAGAAAGAATTAGAAGATAAATCAATGCAGAGAATGAAAACTCATCTTTGAGTTGCCGCTGCTAGAAGACACAGCTAGACTGCTATTGTCCCTGATTGGTGTCTGCATAAATTTCAACTCAAGAAAGGTACAGTCTCGAGACATTCATTTCTGTTCAATTCAGCAAGGAGATTTGGGTGCAGATGCAATTCAATTCAATTCAATTTCCATTAGAGTGCATGCGGGCC
The DNA here is from genome assembly GCA_029378395.1 of Mycena leptocephala. Classification (NCBI taxonomy): domain Eukaryota; kingdom Fungi; phylum Basidiomycota; class Agaricomycetes; order Agaricales; family Mycenaceae; genus Mycena; species Mycena leptocephala. Next base: position 15,373 of record JARJLF010001706.1, on the reverse strand, counting down.
CCTTGGGGCCCATGTCGCACTATGTACGTATGACAGGTATTGTAGTTAGCTGGCCTGGAGTAGGTACACGGGAAGGCGGCGGTAGAGGTAATGTAAGTAATGAAGATGCTACGAGGGGTTGGTAGGAGTTTTGAGTCGATGCAGGGTGTCTAAGCGGTTAACGAAGCGTGATAAGAGACTATATATGAGACTGTTTAAGAGACGAGAAAGAAAGAGAGAAAGAAAAAGATAGAAAGAGTGGGCGGGGTCAGAGCGCGTAGCGCGGGAACTCCCGGTATCGCGCACGAAGTCCAGCACGGGTTTGGCTGGGACTTGGTGGAGAGAAGGAGGCGGAGGGAGAGTCGCGCGGTGCCGAGCCGCATGATAGACGGAGGCGTGGCGTCGGTAGGCTGGGCACGCAAGGAGAAGTGGGGTACTGTCTCGGGGACGAGACACAGGCGCAGTCGGGGGAAGGGGCGAGGTGGAACCGGAAAAGTAGGAGTTCAGGGCGAAGTGGGACGTCCGCAGCTGGGTGAGCACGCTGCACTGCGGGCGGCTGAGATCTGCGTACAGCGGAGAGCGCGTTGGATGGTTAGGGGTGTCAATAGGGGAGGCGGTGTAGCGCGGGAGAGGACCATTCCGCAAGCCAGCGTTCTCTGAAGATCTTCGCCCTGCTGCCAGCGCGGCGGCTTGCTCGTGGGGAGGGGGGACTCGAAGGGGAGATCCGGGATGCGAGGGGGAGGAAGAGCCAGGGCGCTCCTTAGCGCGCGCGTCGACGGCCTCATTTCCCGCGATGCCTATGTGCGCGGGACCCAGTGGAGCGTACTTGAGGTGGGCGGGCACGGAGGAGACGGCGGTGGAGTTGATGGAAGGGCGAGAGGTATTGTCCCGGTTGGGGTTTGGGTGAGGCGAGTGCGATGATGCGGGTTGACAGTCGGTGAAGATGTCGACGTCGGTGAGGCGCGGGGTCCCTTTGATAATGTCGAGGGCGAGGATGGCGCCCACGACTCCGACTCGAAGACGGTGTGCTCGTCGAGCGTGCCGAGGTGCTTCTCCTGCAGGCTCCTTCGCCGTTCCTACTCCATGCAACCGCCGCTGCGCCTACTCCCCCTTCGTAGCCCGAACCGTCCGTGTACACGCAAAACCCCCCGGCGCGTCACCTCCTCCTGCTGCTTCTTCGCTGCTTCCTTCGTGGGCGCGATGCGGGTTGTCAGTGACCCGGCGGCGCCAGTTCGATTGGAGGTGGGGTTGATCACTCGAACTCCCCGCGGAGGACGGGAACGCGTCGAGTAGCAGGTGGATGGAGGAGCGGTGGTAGAGTGGGATGCGGCGGCAACGCTTGACTACCGGTGGAGGGGGTGTGAGGGGGGTAGGGAGACGATTCTGACCGCTGCATTGAAGACGGAGCGGTTGAGCCGGATGTGAACGGGGAGGAGATTGGCGTGGTAGTCCATGGTATCCGTCGCCGTGGTGCGCAGCGCGCCTGTAATGATCTTGCAGGCGAGCCGCTGGACCTTTCCCAAGGCTTTTGCGACCCATACCGTTCCCGACCTGCGCGCGTCCGTGTTCGCCGACACCGGCTTGTACCATACCGGGAGTGCGTATTCCATGCGGGGATGACAACCGTTTGGAATAGCTGGCGGACATAGGAGTGGGGAAGGCCAAAGGTGGGGGTGGAGATGCGGGAGAGCGCGAGCGTGGCCTTGGTGCCTCGTCCTTGCGCGAGCTCAGCGTGGTTACGGAACGAGAGCTTGTTGTCGAGGACGACTCCAAGCAGTTTCGCCGTAACGGACGCCTGGATGGTGATCCCGCCAAACGACACGGGGAGGGGATGGTAGTGGTCAGCGTGGCGGCGCGGGGAGACGAAATGGACGAGCTGGAATTTGGGCAGGTCAAAGCGCAAACCCAATTGGTCCGCGCAGGGGAGTGCCTTCTCCTTCATGTGCGACTCCAGATCGCCGACGTTCTGCGCCAAAGTGTACGACGCCGTGAAGCGGCTGATGTCGTCGATATACCCCGAGTTGTTTGGGTCATCGAGGAGGACGTCGGCGTAGAGGAGAAACAGGAGCGCGCTCAGTGGCGAGCCCTGCGGCAGGCCATTGGGGACAGCACAGAGCGGGGAGTGGTGGTCGTCAAAGGTGAGGGTGGTGCGGCGGTTGCTGAGGAAACTGCCGATCAGTCCGACTATTGCGATATGCAAAATATACCTTCAGCAATATTAATAGGCAGCTGGCACCAGAAGATGATTCAAAGAGTACATAAGGTGTCCAAGAAATATTATTGATGACTGACAAGTCAATTTATTCTACTGGTTACACTGCATACATCATCTCTAGATTGAGTGGGATACGATGAATTTGGGCCTAGGATTCATTCTTGCTGGCCTAAGATTCTCCGATGCATCTGTGGTAGAATAAAGGTTTGATCGGTGAACCGTTACAGAAAATGTCATGTCAGATATTTCCTGACCAAGGGGGAAATGCTGCAAAGTGAGCCATATTGTTTTGCAAACTTATTGTGTCCTATATAATTATCATTTTACCTAAAGGCTCAGCTCCTGCCTCGTAGAGGCCCAATACCACGTCATCACCTTTTCTTGAATCTTTTGACCGGATCCCATTTCAGGTCCTTTCAATTTGTCTTTATAATTTTTTGATCCACTCATCCCACGCACGGACAAATGGATCACTTGCCGCATCCAACCCAACCATCTAGATAAAAGTCTCAATTGTTATGTTGAAGCCAATTGTCCGTAAGTCAACCATACATTAAATTGTATAGACATGGGAGAAATTAAATAATTGTCGTCTCAGTTGCCGAAGCGAAGCGAAGGCAGCCTAAACTGATGGTTTCGGCAATATTGTCAGCCGGGCCGAAATTTCACACTTCCCGGTGTGATTATAAGCCCGGGGCTTATCAGGCCGATTTTCCTGATAACGACCTGATTATGTGAGAGAATCCGATAAGGCTATAAATATTTTTCCGACATACCGTGCTATTTCTTAAAATCGACACTGGGTGTGACGTGTGAGTTGTTCAACCAATTCGACATTTCGACAGGGACTTCATATTGAGAAGATTTACCTCCCAAAAACTGGGGTCCATCGGGAATCTTCAAGTGGTCAAAAAACCACAGTGTTTCGCTATCACGTGCTGTGCTGTTTCGCTTCACCGTTAAAGATGGTATTTTAAATTTCTAACCCAAGTTAGTGGGCTCTGCCGCAAACATTGTTATTTGGAGTTCAACATTGCTTTCCGCTTGGCGAACTACATCATGTGATCTGTCGGGCCGTAATTTCCGCCATAACAGCACCAAAGCTTGGATTGAGCTCACCTTCAATGCACACCGCATGAATTTTGGAGTGACTTTAGATGGCATATAAGCCAAATTCTGTTAGGATAGACGTAATCCTGGGCCCAACGGGTGCTCGGGTGGTCCTTCAAACATCTCGGTGTAATTACAGCTAATGTCAGTACCGAGGGCGCGGCCAATTTTTTCCTGCGCTAAGTGATATTGTAAGAGATTTTTAAACCCCTACCAAATAAGTTCGTTATCGACAGGGAGGTGCGTGATGCGTGACTAACGAATTGAACGAAATAATACAGTACACAAGATGGACCGCCGCTTCGCTCCGGTGAATGTGGATAATAATTATATTCAACGGTATAGATTTTTTATCATAGAGTATGTCTTTTAACTTCTAAATCATGAGATGGGTGACAAAGCATGCGTCGTCGAAGCAGAATGAAAGATAGTCGCGAGACCAACGTGAAATAGCATTGATAACGGATTGCGGCCTCCCCCGCGCGACCTTCCAGGCTTTCCTCGATATGAAAGCCGTGGGAATTCTATGTGTCTGGCCGAATCCCCGCCTTCGTTCCAGGACCCGGCCAACATATATGAGTATGGGACAAACGTCGAATGCACACCTTGAACGACCCATGATTACCCGAAGCTAGTCTACGTTCCCTGTGGAATTATATATTGGATTGGGTGGTGAATGTATCCCCCAGGATCCAAATGTCACTTATTCTGCTCAGATGTTTGGAAGATCTGAAACTGGGAGAAGCACAGTACACCAGGATGTTTGACCCTCGCGAAATTTGAACTTCTGGCGTAAATTTGATGGAATACGGAAGATCCGAGTTGTATTTAAACCCCTCGCGATTTTCCATAGCCTTCGATCCCATACCATTGGCTCCTTCAAAGTTACATCCACTGCACATATTTTGACTCTTAGTCAATCTTTTCCAACCACCCGACTCAGACCCAATCTGCTGAGGTCAGTCCACTTTTTTTTTTAGGGATATAGATCCTTGACTAGGCATATGGACGCTTACAGCTAATTGCAGTACCGAAGGCGCGGATCAGAAATGTGCTGTTTTGGGACGTTTTCAAAGAATTACCGGTATCTCAGTGAATTCTACACCGATTCACCTGAAACCTAGATAGAAATACTCAGCTAATTCGTGCGCAATTAGTGATAGAAAGAAAGTTGCAAAAATATTATATAGTTGGTGAGCTGGGTTTCGGGGGTCATTTTGGGGGTCAATTCAATCTGCCGGTATCAAGGCATGTTCAAATGCCCTAGATTTTTGTGTGAGATGACTTCTATGGATTTTGAGAGGTGTGATAGAGTCTGAATCTTCAATATCTTAGTTTATCATGCTTGTAATGGCATCGAGCCAACGGTAATATACTGCAATCAGCAAACAATGGGATATTTGAGCCCAACTGCAGAACTCCTTCAAAATCTGACTCTATCACATCTTTTAAAATGTATGAAAACCTTTTCTGACCAAATTCTACATCATTCGGATGTGTCTAGATGCCGGTAAACTGTATTTATCCACAAAACGGTCCCTTGAAGCAATGTCACCGAACATATAATATTTTGGAAAGTTCCTTTCTATCACTAATTGCGCACGAATTAGCTGAGTATTTCTATCTAGGTTTCAGGTGAATCGGTGTAGAATTCAGTTCGGGGAGGTAGGATAGGTATCACCCTTCAAGAGGACTTCAATATCAAGTTCGAATCATTTGTTCGCGGTGCTATTTATACAGCGTTGGCATTGACCGGGGTCAAAGGGGGGTCAAATCAATTTGACCCAGGGGACCTTGAACCATCTCTTGTAATCATGCTGATTACGACACATCCCGAAGTCCTTATATAGCCGCGCGATTGATTAGTACTATCTAATCAATTATCTACCTTTTGGTGTAGCGGTCTAGAACGCGGCTCGGACCTGCTTACATTAATTGATTAGATAATGCTGGCAAGGGTCACTCAAGTTCGAACCCCGCCCCCGGCACCATTTACACATAAAAATGGCAAAAGGCCGGTGGTCACCGGGACTACCGATCACGTGACCTCGAGAGCCAGCAGCAAGGATCGAAACCTTGGGGTTGATTTATAAGACCTGGAACCACTGAAGAAACCCACACAGTCTCTGTTACCATCGGGAACACAGGGAAGGGATACAGTTCTTCAGGGAGGGGAAGGGTGTAATCATGCTGATTACGACACATCCCGAAGTCCTTATATAGCCGCGCGATTGATTAGTACTATCTAATCAATTATCTACCTTTTGGTGTAGCGGTCTAGAACGCGGCTCGGACCTGCTTACATCTCTCGGTGAATCACTAAACCGTTTTGAACCTTGGCATTCTTCACCAAACTTCTTGGATATACATGAATTCAAGAGGTTTCTGGTCTCCTGCCTTCAGTTTAAATTGGCTTGACCTGTGGAACAGAGAATATAACCAAAATGGGTATAGAAACCCGAATAGGCATACCCAGACCTGATGCAGAGGTATCGCGCTTCATGATTGGCCTAGAAAAGACCGAAGCAAAGGCAGGTGAGTTCTCACAGTCGGCGCGCGCATTATCTCTGCAAGATATGCATCGCTTGCACGACCACTGCCTGGGCCCAACAGCCTCCATCGCACAGCAGCGTGCCGGCATCATCAGATATGTATGTGGTGATCTTACATCTACTCTCCGACTAACCCAGCAATTTCATTTCAGACCGCCTATCTCTTGGCATGGTTGATGATGCTACGCATCGAAGAAGTGGTACGTCTTGAATTCAAGAGTGTAGACATGATCCCCGGCGAGCGTAAGCTTTTATTTCCTGTTTGGAGCCATTTCAAAGCGGATTTTCACGGGACCTTGTTTGTGCGATAGCCAGCGCAATTTCGGTTAGAACTGTCTCTTTAGATTTCCTTCTAGTGTCCCAGGTCCTTTCCGGGAAAGCTTTGTGCTCTGCATTCCAATGCAAACAAATGTAATTTAATGGTGGCTTGGTGTGCCTAGTTTCGGGCTGTGCACCCAAATGCAATTTAATGACGGCCTGGTGTGCCGAGTTTCGCATCAAATCAGTAAATTGCCCTGTTTGGAGCCATTTCAAAGCGGATTTTCACGGGACCTGCTGGTTCTATTGTGAAGGTTCTTGACGTTCTCAAGCTCCTTGGAGAGCGAGGTGATAGCTTTATGCTGGGCCACGGACTGCTCCGAGAGTTTATTCAGGCCCGGAGAAACCGACTGCAGAAGGAGGGAACTAAGGGAGGTGTAGTCTGACCCAAGAACGATGCTGCCTGAGGGGTTGTAAGGCATTCAAAGGCAACTATTAGGTTAACAAGACTTGAAATGGTTAGCACAGTTGAGTAGGTGAAAAAGGCATCATTCAATATCAGAATTCAATGGCTCCTGGGTAGTCTCCTCCCTTCATAACGGTGTATAGTCCCTTAGCTAGCTGTTCGGGCCTCACACTAACTCCTGCACTCTCGTTCGGGCTCATTCCTTGACCAAATCACTTCAAATAAATTGTTGGTATAAACCCCCATTAATTTCAAGAGTCTAGGCAAAGTCCAACACATAAATAGCTAACCGAGGTCGCTGTCTCCTCGCGAGCGAGGCCTGACTTCCAATTGATGGGCAGGCTTAAATGACACGCAGAATCGAAATTAACCGATGGTCGGTCCATTGACCGGTAGAATACTGTACCGCCGATTTAGGGTCCCTTTGACCGAGACAGGTACAATATTTTTGTCAGGTTTGATTGTCCGCGACTGTATACCCAAATGAATCTTTGTAGACACAAAATTTAGACGACAATCATGGCACCCTATGTTATAACTTTCAAAGAAGATTCGGCCACTGGCAGTGGAAATGAGTGCGGATCGGTACGCCGGGGGAGATCCTGCATATCGAAGAAATGACTTTCCATGTTCCTGGCCAGGTCTTTTCACATTGTGAGTGGGGTAAGGGTGTCTGACCCATAGTGGCACCGGTCTGAGACATATCTGCTACGAGGGGTTTGTGCTGAGAGGTGTTGTATGACGGCGTTGATGCGGTGGCCAATTTCACTGATGCTGAACTTTTCTGCTTGTGTTACAGCGTTAATCCAATGCGACGTGGCCACCGGTATGCAGATGGTGTTGTAATATTCGTCAGAACAAGTTGCATGGCAAGGTAACGCAATCACATTCTGTCGTAATTCACTCCATGACAAGGAGAGGGAGCAGAAGCCACCGTAAGGGCGGTCGCGACAGCCGCGTCTTCGAGAAGCTGCTCACGAGACCGAAAATGCTCCCGCTCCTCTTCCAATTCATCGCCCGCTCCGGACGCTTCCGCACCGTATTCGGCGACCTCCCGGACGTAACACTCCCCGAAAACTCTGCCCGTCGTGCCTGGAAATTTAGAGACGTCTACACTGTGGAGGCCTACGAGGTTGCCACTTTCACCTCAGTGGCTTGAAGAAATCCAGAAATTTCAGGTCTTGAGTTGATCAAACCGTATGCCGATATAAAAGATGGAGCCGAGTCGAGATGAGAGCCAAGATTTGGATGCCACCGTGTCGGGCGGAAATAGAGTGTTTCTTGATAGTGCGTACAGCAGTAGACAATATTTTGAAAAGGCCGATGAATGGATACTATAAGCCTGAGGAAGGGTTGACCGGCGCGCATTTCAAAGTTCTCAAGCGGTCACAAGTTTGAATGGAAGGCTCCGGTGTGCGAGGTTTATTGATGGAATGGTTGGATATCAGAATCAGAGATTTTCAGAGCAAGGCCCACGCGGGTTTTGCACTAGTCGAGGTTGAGGAAGAAAGGTCGTGGCTCCCGGGCCATGATGCGGCACCCTCCGTGATGCGTATATTCCGTTGATGTAGTGCCTGCGTTGATGTGGTCTGGTCTTGCCCACAGTCTCTTAGGATCTGGATGCTCAGACAGGGGGGCCATCGCCGGGCTTGGAGCCATGAACACACGCAACACATTCACACTCTAAATCGTTCCTCCCCTCTGGTTGCGTATATTCTTGCATTTCGGCAGAGGCCTCCTCGGTTGTCGACGCCTCCCTCCGCGCGTCCGCCTCAGCCTGCCCCGGAAGCTTATCCTTCTATCAACGTAACCATCATCAGCCAATCGGAAGACGAATAAGCGTGAGCGGAATTTGTTTCTTTTATATTTCCCCTCTGCAAGAAAACATGCAACCTGGTCGTTACCATCGCCCTGTGCCCTGCAAATTTATTCCAGAATTTCAAAAGGCCTATACAATTTCCATTTTGAGCGTGCAAGATAAGAGCGAGAAGCCGTACAAGGTTTCATTACAACTTCCACTTCAACGACCATGTACTCTTTGCGCCGTTGTCTCAAGCACCTCACCGCCGAATCATTAGTCTCTTCTGATACAACTATGACCATAGAAAAGGCTCAGACCCCGGGAAGCATGTTCTATCCACGTTTCGGCGTACAGCAGCTCATTGAAAATAGCCCCTATCTTTCCTCAATTTGTTCGTGCGCGGTGTATATGGCTTCGCTACGTGAAAGATACCATCCAGAATAATGGGTACTGTTCCCCGCACTATGTTCCAACCTTCCACGACGTCATTCCGTGCACCTCCGACCTCTAAGAGGTCCGAATCGCCGAATCGGGTAGAACCTTCCGCCTAGCCTGCTTAACTCGACTTGACCTCGAAGAAATCTCTTGCCGATGGTGGAAGGAGGTGCCCCTCCCATTTATGATGTTGAAGACGTTTTATAGCATCATTCCTACTCAGGTAGTAAGTCTTTTGCCGGCTTTCCTGCAAAAACTTACTTCCGCGTGGCGCAAAAAGGTGCAACAGATTACCCAACCCTTCATAATGTTTCAAGCAATTTTAACCCAGGTTATTCCATAATTGTATCGTGAATTCTTAAAGTTTGTCGGCCTCCCGGTGGCCTCCGTCATTTCATGGTGCTTCAGAGAATTGCTAAAGGCCAGCCCTGAAGAATGTACACATCATGGGCTCTTCCCAGCTAAAACAGATCTCTCAAAATCCTCTGTCCTTGATTGGAACCATTGACATGCCGGAACGGAGGGCACCACCTATACGATTAAGGAAGACACGACACCAAACTCTAAAATAAATTTGGATGGACAAGAGGAGCGTGCAACACGCCGACGTGTATACGTGGAAAAAAGACCGAAGGCTACAGTACTCCAACTTACGGCACAAAAACCAGACCAATCGCCACGGCGTGCCCGTGTAGAACGAAGGATAATATGCAATGACCTTGAAAGGATGTTAACCACGATCAGGTTGATATTGCATCGAAAGTGTGAAGACCAGCTCATGTCCTTGGTGGCCTAACGGCCGGGAAAGCTGGATGCTGAATTCCGTGGTGGGTTCCTATCTAATTCTGTACGTTTTATCCATGGAACCATCTTTCTTGACGTTATATTATAGGGGTAATACTGTACCATAATTGTGGTCCGTTTTTGAGAAAAAAATCACTGCTTCCACAGAAATTTCACTGCCTAGGTGCATCGAAAAATTCACCACCTCACAAAAGGCATAAAAATAGTCATTGCTTCGGGCCAAGTACAAATTGCACTGCTGGTCGATGTGGTTGAAAAGATATTGGTGATTGGAACACTGATCGGGTATCAAGCCGAAATCCATAAACGGAAACGAAAATATTGCTGATGCTGGAGCACTACTGAACGGCAATGTGAGCATATGACCATGTCTCACACGCTAGAGTTATGTTCTGGGGGATTTTTTGTGATATTTCTGCAACCGACAAGAACAAATCACGAAGATATACTTACCTGCAAGTAGTGAATCGAGCAATCAGCTGATTTTTGAGGGCTAGCTTCACGAAAAACAGTCCAAATGATTTTAAGAACCTCCCTAGATGCATTACCCACCTGCCGAAGGTGTATTCCAAGTTCATAAATCAATTTAAGACATTTGGGGGCTTGCCCAGTTTGCACTGATATGATCCTTTGATGGATCAGATGCAGAGACCGGCAATGCTGTTGGCCAAGTCCTTATGTGGTGAATTTGTATATTGAGGCGAGGAGTGGTGAATTTCATACAGGAAGCCAGGTGGTGAGTCTTTTGTGAAGTGGCACGAGGGTGTGAATTTTTGAGCAAACCCTATTTAGGTAGTGAATATTTTCATTCAAATGAATGACCGGGTGGTAAAACAGTGAAAGGTGTGCACCAAATAATTATGGTACAGTATTATAGCCATATTATATACTGATTTTTGGTCCGTTGGGTTCATAGTTGGCGACAACAATGTATTTTACGCGAACAGAAAAGTCTTTTTTTATTTTGAACATGGAGGCCACCTTGGAACGAGAATCACGCGATGGACGTGATTTTTTAGGTCAATTCGCGACATCTCCACCTGTCCCCACCAACCCGGGGCTGAACTCGCTGGTCAAATGCGGCCCCGGGAGACCGAAAGGGTAGCGCACAACGTGTGCCAACAGGAACCTCGCCATACCGGTGCCAGACGAAATAGGGCCATCAAACGAGACAGGAGAAATTCTGGCGGTAAAACAGACTATTGAACCCAAAGGATGTCCCACTCAAAATCCACTGCCAAACAAGCGCAGTTGAAACGTTTAAAATTGGGTTACATACGGCCAGCCTTAGAATTAGAGTTTCCATGTCTCCAAATCCCCCATGCAAAAAGAACCATACTTGCAGGTCTGACAGATATATGGGTTTGTATTATGTAGGGGTACATACCACAATGTGTACGTCGGAATGGACGCACCTGAATACAATTTAACGACTTGAAACGCAAATAGAGAATGGTCCGTGCCTGAGCGCGGTTCGGAAAACCGCTTCCCGGAGACGTATATAAGCAGCGCACATCCCCCCTCTGAGGGCAAAGGAAGCCCCCTGAAGCTAATTCATTGGAAATCTCAATACTGGTAGCTTACGGAGATAAAAGGTGCTTGGTTCTTTGTATATGCACGTGCACACTCTCATTTGTCCCCAGTTACCTTGCTCCCTTCATGTCGACCAATTAACCCAAACACATTAAACTCCTGGCAGTGAGTCCTGAGGAAATGTCAACAATTCTTATTCTTACTGGTCGCCAGTGTCGACGATGAACCCATGGTCAGTCCCAGGAATGCACCCTATTCCCCGTGGTATTTTCACCAGTCTTCCCCCGTGCAACTGCTGTGCTTACATGTTTCTGCAGATCCCGCGATTCAAACTGGATTCCTTGAACGCTGTGTCCATCCTGTCAGATGATTCGACATGGTGGGGAGATTCGTGGTGTCACTCCTGTTAGAGGCCCAGTGTGCGCCTCGACAGATCGACATGCCAACAGCCTGACCCGTGTTCCTCCCGTTAGAGGCCCAGTGTGCGCCTCGACGGGTAGACGACATGCCTGGGGCAAAATTCCAGCTCCACTGAGTGAGGCCCAGGTCCGTCCCGTTAGAGGCCCAGTGTGCGCCTCGATGGCTCGGCGTGGCGGGGATAATTCCTAGTGTCCATCCATCCCGTTAGACAGGACCAGTGTGCGCCTCAACGGATTGATATCACGGGAACAGCTTCAATTGTGTCCAGCGGGATTTTCGTTGGTAATTGTCGAACCATTTCCCCCCGGCTGCTGTTGAATAGTTACATCGTAGGCGTTGTCTCTTGTTGGAGATTTCCGAAGAACCAACTGGCTGCTCGACAGTGGGTTTTTCTCCCCGCCCAATGTATTGTCTCACATGTGCTCCAGTTCCGACTTTGACTCTCGAGGTCTCCCCGCACCCAAGAGACAGTGTCTCCAAAATCGGACTACATGCCGCGCAACGCTGAGGGGCGTTCAATCTGCATAAAAGCTGAGAAGATAGTCGGCGATCGGGGGCCTAAAGGGATGCGGGATAGCAAACCGGCGGGATCAACCTCGTGAGTGCTGATGAATCTGAAACGCGCCATCTGGACCGGCGTCCCTTCACGCTGCCCAGCTCTGGTGACGGGGGTGGTTGAAAGGATGCTGGGAGGCATCTCCACCACAGCTGGGACGACAGAATTCGGGACGTTGTTGACCCCCGCAGATTACTCGGGCTTCAGGTCCAGCGTCGTCGATCCTTTGTGCCATGCGGACATCGGGGAACCTCAACTGGAAGTATGGACGTACTTCCGAGGGGAACCTGCGCGTTCTTGCGGCTTCGATTCTGGTTTCATATGTATGGGTTTTGCGGCTTGTCTGCAAGCTAAGTGCTCCTCAGTGGTGAGTACTCAGTCTCTCTGCATGCTTCCACGACTTGCTAACCGCGTTGCTGTTCCGTTTTTTTCCCCACCCGCCTGGCCTATACCCACGGAGCGAGATCTGGAGATCACGGAGGCAGAGGAACAGATGGCTGAGTCCCTCATACATACAGAGGCGACAGAACAGGACACCCTCTAAACTGGCTGGCCGCCAGAGTTCGACCGGGCAAGTAGGAACAGCTACAGAAGCTGGACCAAGGCGTGGTAGTTCGATTGGGTGGTGCTCAAGGAGATGAGTTGCGGTATGACGTTTGAAAGTGTAACAAATTGGTTCAATTTATTGCTCGCTCTCAGAAGTTTCCGCCTTTCTGTGGCTTAATGCAGCTGAGAAAACAGCTCTGATGAACTGAAATCTATACGCACTGAGGTTTCTTGACTCTGGTGTATTCATTATCTCTGTTCGCCGGTGTTTGAATTTTGCTCGAATGTCATGTTCGAAGGGAGCAGCTATGTAGGTGATAGTGGTGTGAGATTTAAGCAGTTCCTGATTAGGACAGAGCAGCGCAACTGTTCAATTTAGACAGTGACATTCTGCTGCGCGATTCCTACAGATCAGCTGAGATGTTCACCATGCACAGTTGAGAGATGCGGTTCAAACATTGGATTAATACAGTTCACCTACATTTGTTGTCGGGCGGACTCGGAAAGCAAAAGGAAGTCGAACTTCCAATCTGTGTGATCGGTGGAGCCGCTGAGAAAAATAGGGTGAATTAGGAACAGACAAACAGGTACAATGTGATACGAGGGATCTGCTTACAGCTAATGTCGGAACCGAAGGCGCGGTGAAAAAAATTCTGTTTTGGGACATTTCCAAAGAATTCCCCATAACTCGATGAGTTCTCAACGGATTGACACGAAACCTAGCTATTTTTTCCAGGCTAATTCATCCGCAATTAGTGATGTAAAGGAAATTGCGAAAATGTATTTTACCTTTCCATTTGGCACCTGAGGCATTGTTTCTGTTGAACACCTCCTAGGAGGGTGGGCACTTGTTCAAATACACTGGATTTTTGGGATGGAAGACTTACATGCATTATGAAGAGGGTGATGTTGCCAGAATTATGATTCTCTTCTCTATTGAGACACTATTGACTCGGAAGTAAGCTTTCGATCAAAATTTTCGAACTCAATCAATAGTGACTCAATGGAGAAGAAAATCATAATTTTGGCAACATCACCCTCTTCATAATGCATGTAAGTCTTCCATCCCAAAAATTCAGTGTGTTTGAACAAGTGCCCACCCTCCTAGGAGGTGTTCAACAGAAACAATGCCTCAGGTGCCAAATGGAAAGATAAAATACATTTTCGCAATTTACTTTACATCACTAATTGCGGATGAATTGGCCTGGGAAAACTAGCTAGGTTTTGTGTCAATCCGTTAAGAACTCATCGAGTTATGGGGAATTCTTCGGAAATGTCCCAAAACATAAATTTCTTCACCGCGCCTTCGGTTCCGACATTAGCTGTAATACATGAGGTATGCAAAACAATTTTCTCAGTTAAAATATGGCCAGAATATTAACCATTGAGGCTGCCACGATCACCGATTAAACAGTGCCATCAAAACCCTTTACATTGTTACAGTAAATAGGATTTGCACTCCAACCAATCAACAAGAGTTCATAGGAAAAGTTCTAGAAATGATGGGCTAGTCAAAACTCTCAAGATATTCCCGAATGCTTTCACCCCCGCACCACGCCAGAGATTTATACCACTCAGCGTTCCGAGATATTCGTAAGGACAGGTCGTCAGATTTCTTGTAAGAATAGCCGGCCCGTGCTGAATTTTGCAATGTCGCGCAAGATACCGTGATCCACACTGGTAAGGTATTTCCCACTGCGCCGTATTCCTCTGCCGTCAAGCGCGAAGAGGAGGAGTCAAACCTCTCTGACAGAGCCGATCGACTCACCCTCCTGTTTCCGACACTCTCGAGCTTTTCCAGTGCTTAACTTCGTTGTCTCTGACCTTCGACAATCGAACACAATCCGCACATCCAGTTGTACCCCACTATGTGCCTACTTCCGCTGTTTTGAGTTGGGTAAATGTCTCGGCTCCTCCTGTCCCACCACTCCGTCGTGCGCACTCGCAGAAGTGATGGGAAAATATCATGTCCATTCGCTCTAATTAATCGCCGCAATTTACTCCTTTTGAAAGCTCTTCCTCCCTCTGCTTTTTTGTTTCAAAGATCCAGTGTTCTCGCTCGTTTCTCCTCTTTCATACCACTGCCCTGGGGCAAAGATGTGACTCACCTATATCTACTCTTACCTTCTGACTTTATTCTCCTGAAGAAGTCGATGAATGAATTGAGAACACTGAACTATTCTCAGTCTGTACCGTCACCTGGACAAGTTGAAAGGTTCTGTTTCAACGAAATTCCACGTACGATATCAGTTGACCACCTACCTTCACTGCGCGTATCGCAGCCCGGATCTTGATTTTCTCTCGCACTGCCTCATGAACCATAGGCTTCTACGTGTAGAGATTTGAGTTGGCAATCTGTAGATACGAGCTTGCCGTCGGCATCTATCATGGGATTCGTGTACGTGTTGCGTTGGTCGCAATCATCGCCGATCACCCAGCCATGTGTAAACTTCGTGGCCTCGCGGACCACGGCCACAAAGCTACGCCATGCACCAAGTGCACTGTAGCGCAAGGTGAATTCTTTACGGACAAGTCCTTGCGTAACGGTAAGACTCTCATACTGATTCGGACTAGTCCACGCCGGAAGAAAAAGAAGAGTTCTTTAGTAAACATGGAGTAAGATGGACAGAATTTGCTGGCCTGGACTACTTCGACATCGTTCCGTACACTGTCGTTGACCCCATGCACAATCTCTTTC